>QJNS01000097.1:0-267705 GCA_004154925.1 Monosporascus cannonballus
GTCTGCGATGAACGCGGCGGCTGGGGGACAAGGACAGACGGCAGTGGCTAATGGTCCACACCAGTATGTAAGTAGCATATCTACCCTCCTTGCCATTCATAAAATAAATATTTACAAACCAGGCCCAACTCCTTCGTCAACAGCAACAGCAACAGACCGCCGCCGCCGCCGCCGCCGCCGCCGCCCAGGCTACCCAAACTACTCAAGGGGCTCCGAGGCACACAAGCGCTAGTGCTACCCCAACGGCCGCACCCGCTGTTCCTAAGTAGCGAGGGTGGAACGAACAAGACGCCGAGTTGTACTGCAAAGGTTTGTTCCGGAGGTTTATAAAACGGTCCATTCGAAAGAATTCGTTAGCTTGCGCTTGTTAGAGTAGAGGACCTGGGACGGAAGCCCTGGGAAGGTTGGTATGCGTGGTCGCGGACCACAGCACATGTCGGTTCACTTATTCCTGAAACCGGTACAGTAAAAGGGCGTACGAGATAAACGACAAGAGGACGACACTGTCGATACACTTTTGGGCAACCACCCAGGGGACGATTTGATGTGCGTCATAGACACACACTACTGAATATAATACGTAAAAGACGCCTGTACCTTGTCCGGTGAAAATGGCTCCTAGTAAAAGAATGCTAATACTAAACAGACTGTGGTCTTATGAGGAAAGGGCCGATTAATGACTATTAAAAAATCCGTCGATGCATTTTATTAATTTATGCAGGGCCGAGAAATCACAAATGTACCTAGAAACCTGGAGTTTGGGACGGAGCTATAAGAGCCTTTTACACCGGCAGTCTCCACTTTATTTTTTTCTCGTCCTGCGTAAAAGTTGTTGTCACTGATCATACAATTCAGTCCACCAGCATAGATCTCCTTCCCCAGCGAAATCCATAGCAGCAATTTTCCGCAAGGGATCGCAAGACGTCAGGTTACGGTTTGATCAGTTACAATGGGTAAGCGAAAGCGTACGGAAGTCTCCAACGAGACTGCGGCACCGGGGCCGAGCAACACGAAGAAAGCCAGAGCAGCAGCGCCCAGGTCTCGGGAAAACTGGGAGCCGACATCACCATCATCATCATTAACCCAGCCCATCACCATTCAGGTCGTCACCGGCTCCTACGACAGGATCCTACACGGAATAACGACCACGATAACACCGGACGAGAAGGTCGAGTTCGCAGACACCTTCCTCTTCAACGCGCACACCTCGGCGATCCGGTGCCTGGCGCTCTCGCCGCCGTCGGCTCCGGAGCCCGGGCGCGCGCAGAAGGTCATGCTGGCGTCGGGGAGCAGCGACGAGCGCATCAACGTGTACAACATCTCGGCGTACCCGCCATCGTCGTCGTCGTCCTCGAAGAAGGGCGTGCCCGGTGGCCTGAACGACGTGCTGTCGTCGGTGGCGCCGCGGCGGATCCTCGAGAACCCCAGGAACCGCGAGCTCGGCACACTGCTGCACCACTCGGCGTCGGTGACGCGGCTCGCGTTCCCCGCGCGCTCGAAGCTGCTGTCGGCGGCCGAGGACTCGACGGTGGCGGTGGCGCGCACGCGCGACTGGGCCGTGCTCAGCAGCATCCGGACGCCGGCCCCGAGGCCGCTGGGCCGGCCGAGCGGTGACACGGCGGCGCTCGGCGCCGCGCCCAGGGGGGTCAACGACTTCGCCGTCCACCCGAGCATGAAGCTCATGATCACCGTGGGCCGCGGCGAGCGCTGCATGCGCCTGTGGAACCTCATGACGGCGCGCAAGGCCGGCGTGCTCAACTTTGGCCGCGACGTGCTGCGCCAGGTCGGCGAGGGCGGGCGCGGCGCGCTCGGCGAGGGCCGCCGCGTCGTCTGGGGCCGGGGGGACGACGGCGGGGACGACGAGTTCTGCGTCGCCTTCGACCGCGACCTTCTCGTCTTCGGCATGGACAGCACGCCCAAGTGCCGCGTCATGCCCGACCACCGGAGCAAGGTCCACGAGGTCTGCTACGTCGCCACGGATGGGGAGGGGGACGCGTCGCTGCTGGCCGTGTCGACGGAGGACGGCCGGATCATGTTCTTCTCGACCAAGAGCGAGGACTTGACAGCGCCGCCAGCGGAAACCTCAAAGACGAGCCAGCCGAGTATAGACGGCAAAATCGATGACGACAACAAGAAGAAGGCGGAATCGTCATCATCACAGTCACAATCACTACCGGTCGCGAAGTTCGTCGCCTACCTAGGCGGGAAGGAGGCCGGCGTCACCGGACGGATCAAAGACTTCGCCGTCCTCAGGGCGGCCGCCGGGGAGGGCGGCGCCGGGGAGCGCCTCATCATCCCGACGGGCAGCAGCGACGGCAGGGTCCGAGTATTTTCGCTGGCTGTCGACGAGCTCAGCGAGGCGGCGGCGCGGAAGGGCAAGGACAGGGGCGAGGAGGCGAGGAGAGTCGGCAGGCTGCTGGGCACCTACGACACGTCGAACAGGATCACGTGCCTCGAGGCTTTCGTCATGATACCCAGACCCGAGGGCGTGGAGGACAGCGAGGACGAGGACGGGGACGACGGCTTTGAGGATGTTTCCTCTGGGGACGACGATGACGACGAGGACGACGAACAATGAGGTCGTTGGGGATATTGGACCGTTTACTGCTAGTGCTACCGTAAAGCTAGGACTAGTATGAGAGAGACCAAACCAGAGAAAATCTGTGATCCCGACTTTTGATCCCGCAGCCTAGTCTAGTGAGAGGAGTGTTCCCCCCCTCCCCTATTATCTCGTAAACGTCTTCCCTTCACCACCAGATGGCGCGCCAAGACGACCTCCCTAAACCCACCCACGAAAGCTCCGGATATCCAACTCGGTACAGTACAGTCTCGCACGTCCCGTCAAAACCTCCAACCATGGGAACGCGAAGATCCCAAGACGCGCTTCACAACGAGGGCAAGTCCCTACCTAGCTGACGTAAGGGAGGCCAAGGGGCAGATCATATCCGCACACTCATTTCAAATTCCCCCTCATTCATTCTATGCACGCAGCCCGCATCACCGAATACGCTTAGGATAGGGCGAGGAAAAAGATCCCAAGATGATATTTTATTTATCGCCCCAATACTCCATTCCCGTTTCCATTTCCTGAATTCCCTATTCGATCCCCGCCCACGTCCCGCACCAAGACGTAGTTAGCCTGTCAGGCAGTGGCCGTGCCGCTTTGAACAGGTCCACCCACAATCCATGACCGTCCCATCCTTTTCCTGTACGCCTGCCTGTCCGCCCGTCGGTTTCACGACAGAGATGCCCGGGTAAGTATTCCGAAATCACAGAAACAAGATATACCGACCCCGTTGCCTATTTTATTTCACCGGATATGATTCTTCGCAGATTTCCCCTCCGACTGATTAATAGATACCTTCACGCTCCACTCTACTATCTATCCACCTCAACGTCGCAAGCACCACTAGATCGTAGGCCAAATCCCTTTTCACATATCACACAATCCCCCCTCATCCCTCAGAAAAGAAAAAATCACCGCTCCCCCTTCGCACCGCGCCCCGAGGAGGCCGAGCTCCGGCCCTGACCGGACATGCCGAGCGCCAGCCAGCGGCCGACGTTGCCAAAGCAGACGACGCAGCAGAAGAGGATGCTGAGCATCCAGACGGCCGACTCGAGGACGTGGTTGTGGGCGCCACCGAGGCCGCCGAGCAGGGTCAGCAGCGGGTAGCAGTCGTCGCCGCCGCCGAGATGCGGTGAGGAGCCGTTAAACCTCTGGTGCACGGCGGCGACCTGTGCTGTCGACGAAGATGCCGCCGACGTTGAGGCTGAAGGCAGGAGGTATGCCCAGGGCCCGAAGGCCGCGAGCACGGGGACCGTGAGCAGCGCCGAGCCCCCGAGCCCCACGGCGGCCGCCATAAGGAGGCCCGGCACGGACCGGTCGATCAGGTACCAGAGGGCCGGGTTCACGAGGGCGAGGGTCGCCGACACCTGGAGGGTGGAGTCCCAGGAGAGTTTGCGCTGTTTGGTCGATTGGTTAGCCAGTGATCGGCACCCGAAGTATTCCCCGTGGCTACGTAGTTTACCGGGCCTTAGTGAAAGAGGGGGGAGGGGAAGGAAAGTATGAAACTGGGGTGTCGTAACGGGGCCGAAGAGCGGGAAGCACACAAACAAAAAAAAAATGCCTTACAAGAGCAAACGCAATCCCAGCAAAAGCCCCAATGCCCCTAACAGCCAACGACCAATCCGGGCCTGGGACGGGGGCCTCCTTCTGTTCGCCCGCCAGCTGTTCGGCGGCTGCGTCCGTGTCCTCGGCCACATCGTCCTCGCTCCCCAGCCCGAACGCGCGGTCCCAGACGCCGTCGAACCACGGCAGCAGCCCGCCGAGCAGGACGCCCGAGGCGCCCCAGAATGCCACGTACCTCGCGTCGTAGGCCATCGGGGAGGCCGAGGCGACGTGGAACCGGTCCAGGACCCGAGCGACCAGGATCCCATACAGCACGCCGAGCGCGGCAAGCAGGACGGCCCGCAGGCCGAGGTGGAAGGCGAACGCGGACGCGGACATGGGGGCAGGCGCCGGACGCAGGGGCGAGGGCGAGTGTGGGTGTAATAGAGAGGACCGCCTCCTCCTATGCATCGCCGCCGCGGTCTCCGGATTTGTGTTGAGTGCGTAGGGTGTCTCGGCGCCGGTGCCCCAGGGGGTGCCATCCCGGTCGCCGCCGCTGTAGAACCGGTCCGGACCGTAGGTGCTCGGCGTGTAGATGCCCATGAGGGTCGAGCCGGTGAGGTTGAGGACGGACTGGGCGCGGCTTATGGATGAGCCATCGGGGCCGGATTCCGAAGGGGGAGCATTGAAGTTATTATTATTACTATTACTTCTGCTGTCGCTGCGCACATCCAGTAGGCGGGAGTTCAGAGTCTCGAGGTTCAGGGTGGGCGGTGTGTACTTGGGGCTCGGAGGGGAGGAGTCCCCCTCCTCGTCGGGCGGCGTCGGCTCTCGTACGTTCAGGCCGAAAGGTCTCTGAGGGATCGGCCTGATGAGCGGGGGGCCGTCGGGTTGTGTGCTTGACATGACGGGTAGGAAGAAGAGCGTTACGAGCACGCTGAGAGTAGATGTCGTGTTCCGTTACACACGGTCTGCCGAGTCGGGAGGAGCAAGATGTGCCCAGCTGGCTTAACAGCTAGATATAGAGATACGGCTTGAAACAAATGGATCGTTGGTCAGAGCAGGGATCACCGAGCTCTTAAGGTAGTAGGCAATGTGTGTATTGGTCGATGTTTCGTCACGGAAAGGTATAGTCTCCGGGTCGTTGCATCGACTTGTGGGAAGGAAACAACCATGGGTTGTCAATGTAGATAGATATACAGCGCTAGCACGTGAATCCTTCTCAGTCGAAGTCGATACGGCAGGGCTGAGGTACGTTCGTGCGCGTCTGGGGTTTTCCGTGGATGGGACGATGGGCAGAACTGAAAATAGGACGGGAGACTTCCGGATTTAAGGGACGACGGGGTAGGTATAAAAGCCGAGAGTAAAAATGGAGAATATGTGCGTGTATGTAGGGATTTGCGCAATGGGTATCGGGTGTGCAGGAGTATTAGTAGTATTAGTAGCATCAGTAGCATTAGTAGTAGTAGTAGTATGTACAGCTCGCACAGGCGATATAGACATAGGGAGGTATGTGTAGGGAGGCAGGGTTGTGTATGGCTGAATATCCGTCTGAATCGCTGAATGTGCGTGCATGTGAATTCCGATGTCACCCCCCTTCTCCAATCACGCCCTCTCTGATTGGTCTTGTGCAAGCAACGCTTTGGGCAAATAAATGCAAAGCATCCGTGTGGTGGGGTGTAGCCTCGGATTCAGGACACATGAACAGCCGAGCCAGAACCCTGCAGAGATCATGCGTCAATATCTTCGACAGCCGCGCGGGCCAATTCGCTATGCCCAATTCTACCTTATATACCTTATATTACATTCCACCTTAGGCGCCCGCCCCTGTGAGACCGGAAGCGGAACCTTCCACCATCGGAATGTTCTAGGCGACGCCCGTACAGTAGATGTGGGGAAACACAAACCCCCGCCGAGCTCGCCCGTTCGTTCGTTCGTTCTTTTCCCGGCCGGGAGTTAAAAACAAACGAAAATGCGGCCTAAAAAAAGGGATCCCTGTATCTGCAGAATGATGTTATTTCAGCTCCATTATTTGGACGTCGCCTGATCTTGGCTCTATCTGCCTACAGCTCAATGGTCCAAAAAAAAGAATAAAAGGGATCGACGATGATGTTGTAACCGCAGCTGACATCTACATCTACGATGAGGCGGGGAGGGGCAATGGTGAGGAGGGGTTGGCATGCTTTGATAGCTTCGACAGTTTACTTAGTACTTTTCTCAGGGTCCTAGATAAGCTACGGTACAACACATACAGTATCTAGGCTAGCGGTTTAGCGCTGGGGTGTATCTCGTGACTAAGACCGCAGCGAGTAGCGATCGTCAAGACCTTTTGTGTCATTTATATACAGTAGCATCCGGCGCCGCCTCTTGGCTGCTTACGGTGTCCGAGAGGATTTACTCTCTCATTCCAATAATTTTCAGGAAAAGGTGTTATAGGTACACGCCATACATAATGTAAAAAATTTTACGTAAACGAAATTTAACAAAACAATTAATGCAATAACTAAAAATTAATTTTCTAATAATTTGCATTTCGAATAATTAAATAGAAGAAAAAAAATTTAATTTCACTTTAAATATTTTAATAGAAATTAATTGAATGTATTTGCAATTATATAATATCGATTAAAGTTAACAAAAAATAATACGTAATTATTATATATTAAATTTTAGAATTTGAATTTAAATATAATATTAATTATATAAAATCAAATTTATAAATAATTAAAAAAATCAATAAATTATCGAAGAGTTGATATAAATAAATATACTATACGAAAATTGCGTAATATATACCAAATAAGCGTTAATTTTAAGATATATTTTAAATTCGTAGTTTTAAAACTTACAATAATTATTAATATATTAAATATAATTCGGTTTTAAAGAAATTTATTTTTTTCGATATACTTTATATCGTTTTCTAATAATTTTATTATTATAAAATTTTAATTATAACATTTAAATATAAAATCGCAAAATATATTAAATACTGGTTATTTAAGATAAGTATAAAACGCGTATATATCTATATCCTTAATTATATTTATTATCTGGTTTTTTATTACAACTTATAAAATTTCCATAAGTCAAGTATTAGAAAATATAAATTCCAACGATATAAAAAACTAAATTCGGAACGGATAAAAATAATACCTTTTAAGAATTTGATAAAACGAATATGTTAAAAGTATTCGAAAAAAACGCAAATATAATAGATATTTTTCGATAATATTTTACTAAACTTAATATAAACGTATATTATATTTTTGTAAAACCAAATAAAATTTAAAAAAGGTTAAAAATATTTGGCCGTTTTTTTAATATAAAAAGAAAAAATATTAATAGATATATTATCTTTACAATATTTAGTAGACTATAAATAATAATACTTAAAACTTAATAAATATCGAAATATAACAATATATTTTAAAAAGTAAATATAAATTTAAATTTAAAAAATTAATAAAAATTAATAATATTAAACGGATTTCACTAAAATAAAAAAAACATTAATACTTTTATATATTTCTATATTATTAGTTTAATTTTGAATTTTTAAAATTTGTTAAATTTAACATTGTATATTTAATAATAATAATAATATTATTATATATACTATAATAAGGTAAAATAATAATATATAATAATAATTTAAAATATATAATTGATTTTTTAAATAAAGTATTATTATAATATAATAATTAATTATTAAAAATTATAATATTTAATTTTTTATAATTAAACTTCCAATTATTTCAAATTTAACAATATTAATAAAATATAATATTACTTGATTTTATAAAAAATATTTAAAAATATAATTAAGTTAAATTAATAATAAGAAAATGTAATCAAAATAAATTAAAAAATTAAGTTATATTATAATATTTTAATAATATTTACAAATAGTTTTATTAATTTATTATATGTTTTATTTATTAAACGTTTTAAAAAATAAATAATTTCGTAATTAAAATATTTTAATTATAATTATTTATAAACTTTTTAATAATTTAAAAACATTAAAATTTAAATCTTTTAAATTTTTTAAAAATTAAAACGAAAATAAATAATTAATCTTATTAAAAGTTTAATTAATTTATTTTAAAATAATATATTTAAATTTTTAAAATTGGAATTAATATTATAAACATTAATAAAAAATATTTTAAAAGTATATAATTTTCACTAATTATATTTATTGTATTTAATAATATTATTAATTTTATTAAATTATACTTTTAAAAAATGTAATATTATTATATTATATTGTATATAACTTTAAATTACGTTTAATGTATATATATATATATTAATTAATTTTGCAAATTAAATACATTATTAATTTATTTTATCGTTTAATTAACGTAACGTTAGTACGGTTTAAATTACGTTTATGTAAAATTATATTAATTTTATTTTAAATACTTTTAAACTTAAAAACTTTTTATAAATTAAAATTCAAAATATATTTAATATATAAATTAATTTTTAATATTAAGATATTTTTACAAATTAGTTTTTATATTATATTACGTAAATATAATTTACAGTAACTTATACAACATTACTTTTAAAATACTTTATATTTTTACAAAATCTTAACAATTAATATAAAAATTACGTTTTTCAATTTAAATAACAAAGTTTAATCGTATTGTTTTATATAAGAAAATCTAAATATATTAATATATTTTATATTATAATTATAATAAATCAAACTTATTTAAAAATTACATTATATAAATTTGATTTATTATAATTAAAATATATAAACACATTATTATAATATAAAAAACATTTATATTTTATTAATGTAATAATCTATTTATTTTCATTTTTATTTATAATTATTCGTTTAAATGTAATAAAATTATATATAACTTTATTTTTTTAGAATAAATTTAAAATTTAGATATTTTATTAAAAGTTATTTAAAAAATTAAATTTGTTTTTAAGTAATACTTTATATATATATATTGTTATACTTTTTTTAAATTATATTTATTTAATTTTATTTAATTAAATATATCGGTTTTTTTCTAAACGATTTACTTAAAGGCGTTTTTATTAAAAGGCGTTTAACTACTCGCTTATTTAGTTCGAGATTAATAATATTAATTAGCTTTTCAAATTTTACGATAAGGTAATTTTTAAGACTTTTTTATATAAATTACATTTTATTCATTTTTTGCTTTATTTTTTCGAAACGTTTTATATATATATATATTTTGCTTTAGTTTTATTCCATTATATTAAATTTCGATTTCGAATTATTTAATCGAATTTATATTACTTATTTGTAAATCGTTATTTAAAAACACAAATAATTTTAAAAATAACGCAAATATATATAATTATTACAAATATTATTAAATTTTTTTCGAACTTAATATATTTTTACAAGCGTTAAATTATTTGTAATTTAAATTTCATATATAAGGTTTTTTAACTTTTTTATTATTTATTTAATTTTTATTTTACTAAATTTCAATATTTTTAACCAGATTATATATTTAATAATTATATAGAAATAATAAATAATATGTAAATTTACTTTAATTTATTTTTTTCTGATTCGGCGTTTAAAAAGCTTTAAAAATCGATGAACATATTTTATATAAAGTTAAATTTAGTATTATTCTTTTTAATTTCCAGTTAATCGATTTATTCGAATTTATTTTATTTATATTATGTTTTTTTACAATATTAAAGATTTTCGAATACGAATTATTATTAATACGTCCAAATTAAGATGTTAAAACTTTTTTATCAATCGTATTCGAATTTAACTTTTTAAACATAACTGTAAAAAATCTCTTTTCGTATCGATAGCGTTAATTAGAATTAGCTGTATTTTGTTAAATTTTATTCAATTTAAATTTGCTGGTCGTTTAATCCAGTAAATTTTCGTTATTTAAAACCTAGTTTATTTTAGCAAAACTTATTTTTTTAAATTAAATTGTTTTTTCAGTCGATAATTTTTGTTTATATAAAATTTAATGAATAAAAATCTGTTAATATTTATATAAATTTAATTTTATTAAATTTTCCTCGATTTTCTCTACTTATTTAAAACTAAGATAAAATTTTATAATATTAATATTATTTCAATTGCCTTAAAACCGTAATTTAAATAGTATTAATATTAAATATATAAATATTACAAAAATAGAAGTTTTTTTTAAAAAAAACCCGACCTTTAAAACTTAGTGTATATTTGTTACAGCGAAATTTCGAATAAAAAAGTGTGATTTCTAAAATAATCTAGTTAATTTAAGTATTTTAAAACTAGTTTATATAAATTATATAAATTCCCTATATATTTATTTTGAAAATTGTTATTTATAGTAAATAAATTATTTATATAAATAATATTTGCTTAATTTTCGTTTATGAATTATTAATTTATAGTTATAAGGAAAAATAACCGCTTTTATTATAAAACTGTTTTTTAAATTGTTTATAAATAAAGTACTTAATTATTTTTATTTTTTAATAATTTACAAATTAAGAACTTTACTTCGAATATTGTTTATATTTTAAAAGAAATATATTATAAATTTAATAAATTTTAAAAAGTTTTAAGTAATAATTAATAAATATTCTTCTGCTTAATTATAATAAAAGCTTTGTTAAATTTAATATAAACGATAACATATAATAAAATTTGAAAAATAAATAATATATTTGATTTTCGATTTTAAATTTTTAATAATCAATAATTAAATTAAACAATTTTTATCGAAATATTTTTATTTAATAAATAATACAATATTTTAATCATTTACTTTTAAAAATGCTTACTATTTTATTAACTTTAAGAATAATTTACCGCAGCTTTTAAAATATTATAAAGGTTTAAAAAAAGAAATTAAAGAAAAAGTATTTAAAAACGAAGTAAAAAAGAAATATAAAGCTAAAACTTTAAAAAAAATTATTATAAAAGAAAAATTGAATTTTTTAATTTAAAAATTTAGAGTTTGAAAAAAAATTATATGGTTCGCTAAAAAAGTTAATTATTTATTGATTGAATTTTAATAAAAAACGAAATTAAAAAAGAATTTTTATTTATTTTCTTTTAATATAAAATAAATATAAAGGAGATTTTCGTTTTTATTATTATTTAAAATAAATTAAATATTTAAAAAATCATTTTTTATTTTAATTATTTTAAAATGCCCGATATTAAAGATTATAAGTTAACTTTATTAAAATCATTAATATATTTTTATATATTAAAGATTTTAAGTTTAAATTAAATTTTATTTTAAGTTTAACGAAAGGTTTTTAAAAAAGAATTATTAAAAAGTAATAATTAATTTTTAAATTATTTATCGCAAAAATTCTTTTATAATTAGAACTTATTATAAAGCATTATTTAAAAAGCTCTTTCGATATTTTTTAAATATATTTAATTATAATTTAACGAATAACAACATTGTTTTTAAAAAATAAAAGTTTTAATTAAAAATTCGAATAATATATAATATATAATTAAATAATATTATTCTTTTGTTAAATTAAGCTAGTGTTTAAATATATTATTATAATTAATTATTAAATCATTATTTTAAATTTATTAAGAAATTAGCTACTTTATTTTTAATATTATAACTTAAAACCATAAATAAAATATAAATTATATATAAAATTTAAAATAGAATTCTTAACAAACTATCCCGATAAAATTATTATTACAAATAAAAGTACTTATAATTGATACATAAAAAAATTAACAAATAAAATAATAAAAGTTTTAATAGCTAAATAAAACAAACAAGGGCAAGACTTAAAAGAAAATATATTCTATTTCGAAAAAGCTTAAAAAATAGATTTAAAATAAAGTTTTTTAATTATAATAAGAAAGAATATTTTAAGAACAAATATTATTTTTCTATTAAAATTTTTTTAAAAAATCTTTTAATTTTAAAAGAAAATTAAAACGGTTAAAAATTCGATAAAAAGGTAAAAACAGAAACAAAAAATTAAGTTAAGTTTTTTCCCGCCTAGTTTTATTATTGCTATAATTATTTAAATTTAATATAATATTTTAAAATATAAAAATTATTTCATTAGCGAAGATTTTAAACTTAAAACATATAAATATGATCTAAAATAAACGGCCTTTAAAATAAATGTAAAATTAAAATATTTTTATTATTATAAAATATAAAAATGCGAAATATACGATAAAAACGATTAATTCCGACTAAATATTAATAATTAAAATATTTTATATTTTATTACTTGTATTCTAAATTGAAATTAAACTAGAAAATTATATCGGAAAAATATTTCTATTATTTTTTGATATTTTATATATATATTATATCTTATTTAAAAAGAAATCTTAAAACGGTCGCGAAATAACTAAAACAGAACCTAAGTAGGTCAGGCTTACGTAATATAGATTTGAAGTAATCTAAGAGATTTAAAGAAATCTATACAATTATTTGATATAAATTGAAAGTAATTTAAAAGATTTAATTAAATCTTTGAAAAAATATATACGCTCGTTATTTTCGTAGTTTAAATAGCTCTAGCTTGCAATATTTATTAATACTTATAACTTAATTACTTAAAACATTTTGGTATTAGGAAATGTAATACAATTTCTGTATTTATTGCTCAGATTTCCACGATACTTTTACTAATATAAACTCGTACGACTTACGTTTAACAGTTGATTAAACTTCTTAGCTCTTATAATTTAATATAAATTTTTAAATATAGAAACACTTTTTTCGAAAATGTTTTTTTTTAATTTTATAACTTAGAAAATATAAAACTAAAAAATAAGTTAAATTTTTTTCTTGGTTTAAAAAAAACTTAACTTTATAACCTTAATATAAATATAGCAGAAAAATATAGTTTCGGTTTAAAAACGATTTATATATTAAATATATTATTTAAAAAAATTCGCGAATAAAACTTCGGTTAAACTAAATAACATTAGAAATTAAAGTTTTTTAAAAGCTTTCGATATTAAAATATTACCAAATCTTAATCTGTAACACTTTATACAAAAAATAAAAATATATATAATTAAATTAAAATTCTTTTTTAATACGCAAATAAAATCTTAATAATAATAATTAAGTTAAAAATCGAAAATAATTTTATTTTCTTTATATTAATAAACTTTTTTAAGATTTCGTGAAAATATAAGTTAATGTTTTATAAATTACGCATAATAAACGAAAATTGAGTTAAATACGAAAACATACGAATTTTTCGAAAAATTAAAATTGCTTGTAATATAAATTTAAAAATATAAAAAACGAAATTTATAGAATATCACCGATATTTTTAAATATAATATCATTTTAAAACTATCGTAATTTAAATTTAAAAATTTATATATTAACTAAAGAAATTAAATATTTTTGTAAAATAAAAAAATATTAAATCTAGAAAGTATTAAATATACAATCTATTATATAATACGAAAATAACGAATTTTAAATTAAACTACAGCTATATTGTTATAATATTAAAATTTTACTAAATTATTTCGAAATTAAGAAAATTATAAATTATTCTTTTATAGTTAATAAAATTATAAGATATTTATTTAAAAAAGTATTATTGTAAATTATATAAAATTTATTTTATAAATCCAGAAAAAGCTTTATAAAAATATATAATTAAATTTATAAAAATATACTTAACATTTTACGTTATTTATTAAATATTTGGCTTTTATAATTCCAAAAATTAAGGATAATAAATAAAGAATTAACGAAAATTAAAACTTAATTTATTAAAAAATAGATAATTATCAAAAATTAAATAATATTATAATTAAAAATAAATATTCTTTAATTTCTATATATATTTTAAAGAATGCTGCTTTTAAAGCTAAATAATTTACAATGTTTAATTTTTGTAATAGTTATTATTATATTTGTATAATTTAAAATATATAAAACGGTACTTAAAATAATATATATATTTTATAAATATTAAATAATACTTATAAAACTTATTAATACTTTTATTAATTTTTGAAATGTAGTTATAATTAATTTTAAATAATTTCTATATAAAAATTTATTTATTTATTTAAACAACATTTTTTTCTTATTTAAATATTTTAAATACAAAAATAAAAAGATTTTTATTCCAATATTTGGAAATATAAATAAAGCAAGTATTTAAATTAACCTAGCTAAAAATATATAATATATTTGAAATATAAATTTCTTAGTATTTCTATTTATTTTCCAGTAAATTTAAATTTGAAATTCTAAATTAAAAGAAATTAAAAACTGGTTTATTTTAAATAAAGTAAATGTTATAAATATCTAGTAAATTCGAGAATTTTCGAGCTATATAGGTAATTTAATTAAGAAATGTAAAAATATAATTAAATTAATAACGAAATTTATTATTAAGAAATATATTAGAAAAAGTTTTAAATTTTAAAAGAAAGTTAAAAAAGCATTTTAAATATTTTAAAACTAAATTATTAAATTATTAATTATAATATTACAAAATATTTAAAAAACAAAATAATTAAAAATTAACGTCTTAAATAACGTTTTAAACGTATTTCTAAAATAATAAAAAATAATACTAATTAATACTTAGTAATATATTATTCGAACATATTTCAAAATTCAAAATTTAAATATTAAATTTACGATAACAAATTATTAATAATTTATTAACGCCTTTAAAAATTTAAAACCTTTAAATATTTATTTTAATTATAAGAATTTTACGCTATTTATAAAGATATAAAATCTAAATATATAATATAAAAGTTAAATAATCTTTTTATTTATCTTTAACTCTAAAATATATTTTATAAGAAAAAAGTTATATTTAATTAAATATTTTTTAAATATAAAGAAAATTACGATTTTAAAATCTTTTAAAAAATAGAAAAATAGTAAAATATAATAAAAAGGTTATATTTAGTTAAATAAAACAATACAAAAATTTAATATGTAAATAAAGAACTAGAATATTAATTATTATACTTTGAAAAATTTTATATCTTAAGGAATTAATAAAAATAATTTATAAAATAATTTTACAAAAACTTATTATATAGATATTAAAAAGCTTCAAAATTATTAAATAATTATAAAAAATACTATTTTTTAAATTATATCGAATAATTAGAAAAGTTAGTAAAAAATAATATTTATAATAAAATTAAAGTAATACGTTATAAGCTTTTCAAATTATTATAATTAATTAATATTTTAATAAAGTATAAAATATTGTAATTTAGAATTTTATTATTAACTTATTTTTATTTAAAACCTTAATTATAAAAAGCTAATACGGCGAAATACAAGTAATTATTAATAAATTTACTAAATATAAATATTTTTTATCTTTTTAAAAAAACGTAATAGGGGAATAAGTTGTTTATATTTTTATTTAATATTATAGTATTAAATACAAGATATTAAAAACACTTATTTTTAATAAAAATATCTTTATTATTTTATAATTCGACATTAACTTTTTTAAATAAATAAGTATTAAGTTTAAGTTTTTAATAATTTATAAATTTTAACTAAACGACTAAACCGAAATATTAAATTAAACTTTAAAGTAATATTTTCGAACTTGTACTAATTATTTATAAAATAAAATAAATAAACTTTTTATAATTAGTATATATTATTTATATTGTATTTGTGAACAAATATATAAATATAAAGTAAAAATAACACGATTTAAAAAAATTAAATAAAATACTAAAAATTATTATAATTATACTAAAAACTAAATTATTAAAAATTAAAATTAAAATTATTTAAGTTCGTTTCGAAAACGAATTTTAATTTTTATAATAGCGAATAACTCGGTGTTATAATTTAAAAAAAAATTAAAAAATTAATTTTAATTAAAAGAAATAAAACTGTTTTATTATACAAAAAAAATATAATTTCGATTATTTCTTAAATTAAAACCAAAAAAACCTAATAATAAGTTTAATTTTAAATTTTATAACTCGTTTAAAATTAAAAAAGCTATTTTTTAATTTAATTATCAAATATTATTATTTAAAAATATAAAAATATTTTTTCTTTTTTACGTTTTTTATTTAAATTATTATCTAAAAATGTGTCGTTAAAAAAAACCTAGAACTTAAAAGTTTTTAATAAGTATAAAGTTAAATAAATCTTAAATTTTAAAATAATATAAAATAAAATTTAATATTTAGTTAAATTAAAAATACTTATATAAAGAATACGTAAAAATTATATAATTGTTTAATAAATACGATGGACTTAATTAAGACGTTTTATCGTTAAAATTTTAATTAATCATTTTTAACGCGGTTAAAATTGCAAACGATAACGATTTCTCGTTTAAATTCAAACTTATAACGGTTTAATCGAAAGAAAACGGTTTCACTATAATATATATTTCGAAAATATGCTAAACTTATTTTTCGTTTATTTAATATTTTTTACCTATTTTTCTAATTAACTTAATTTTAAATTTTTTTAAACAATTTTACTCTTTTTTCTAAAAAAAGAAGTTTTATTAAACATATAACCGCTTTAGTTTTTCAATAAATTTTAACGATTTTTCGTTTTGTTTTCTGCTCTCTTTTTCTACGGATTTCTAGTGCGCTAAAAATTCGTTTTTGTATTTCGTTTGTTTTTTTAAGAAAATTTATAATTTGTTACGATATAAAAGAATAAAAGTCTAGTTATTACACTATTAAAAGTAGAACGTTGTCAGCTCGAGCACTGATTATTTTATTCCGCACTATATATTTACTAGGTGCTACCTAAAACTGTGATATAATTAAAACGTTACAGAAAAAACGTTAATAACAAATATAATAATTGCAATATAGTAATTTTGAAATATAAAAAGAATCGGTTTTATCAAATTGAAAGTAAGTAAAATAAGAAAAAAAAATTTAATGCTAAATTTTTTTTAAATTAAATTAATGCGCGTATTATATAAATTGCGTTAATTTAAATGAAGTTTTTTTTCTTTCGAATACGGCCTATTATAGTAAAATTAGTTAAAATATTTCTAAGAAACTTTTTCTACTAAAATAAAATAATTACTTACGATTTTTATCTTTAGAATAAACCTTTTTTTAAAATAATAATATTATAGAAATAGGAGTTTTTGCTTTAAAAAAATCGATCTTTAAAGTTTAGCGTAAATTTGTCACGGCTAAATTCCGGATAAAAAGTTTAGCTTTTAAAATTATCTAGTTAATAGAGGTGATTTACGATTAAATTATATAAATTATATAAATTTACAATATACTTATTTTAAGAATTAAAATATATAATACATCGGTTTTTTATATAAATAGTACTTACTTAATTTTCGTTTTTTAGCTATTAATCTAAGCCTATAACTAAAGACAACCATTTTTTATTATAGAAAAAGTCTTTAAATCCTTTTATTAAACAAAGTATTGATTTATTCTTCGCCCTATTATTATCTACAAATGAAAACCATATTTCGAATACTGTTTATAACTCTAAGTAAATGTATAACAGGTTCGTTACAATAAGAAATACGAGTGCAAAGTTATTTGATAAAAAAGCTAAGTGTTTACCGATTAATAATATATTGTAGTCTAAAAATTTCCTAGTTAATAAGATCTTGTAAAACTTGATATAGTAGTTACTAGCCTAGCGTATATACCTACTTTAAAAATCTACTTAAGCAGCTACGTCTACTTAAAATTTTGGGTGTACGTATATTGATTTTTTTCTCTTTTTTTTGAAATGAGAGAGTAACCCCTCTCGGACACCATAGCTGCTCTTTGTCTCGCGATTACGTAAAGTGCCAATAAGTTAAGGTGCTGCATATAGAGCTAGTCTCGTATGCGCCCTCGGACACGATCCGAGAAAACCATGCATACTTCAGACATAGTGACTGACACATCGCTCACCGGGCCCATCGTCTAATAGGTAGCGTGAGGTGTGTATATGGCTCGTTTTTCGGATTCTGGCTGGCCCTCAACACCGGCCGCCGGGCTTGGTTCGAGCTGTGGTAGGACCAGGATCGGAAACGATGACGGGACCTCGCCCTGGGCTGTCTTGACTCGTGATCTCTTTTGAGTCTACCTGTTGAATAGTATCAGGAGCTGCAACCTGTTGCGATGGGCTTGGATACAAAACCCAATACGACATATCATTTTAATTACCGCGCGTTACCGGTAAGCACGCAATACGATTCAAATGAAGTCCGACTCGGAAGGCCCCACGAGTTTTCTTCCTGTCCGCACGGCCGCCTATGTTTTCACCTCCTGTAAGACTTATGTTAGCTGCTGGGACTTGACCGGTTAGGTTGCTCGACAAAATGGGATCACTGACTCGTAGAGTTGGTAAGTGCCAGACGGTAGGATACGTATCACCGCCGGACTGGAAATGGGTTCTTTAGCCGCACAGACGGAGGACCCGGGAACGCAACTAGGCGATGGTGAAGTGCGAATACAGACCCGGGATCTGAACTATGCAAAGAATAGCGCCGGATTGCTGAGAACGGGTATATTTCCTTGAATCAATCTCAGCACATCACATTCGATTCGAGAGCCTAGGACGACATGCGAATAAGCTAATCAGATCAACTCGAGAGATTCTAGTCAGATGCCGCGCCCTCTTAAGGCCGCAGGGAGAAGCCGAGGGTCAAAATTGATCTCCCGGCCGGTAACTTTGTGCCTGTATTTCACGCACTGGACGGGGTCATCTCGGGTCCATTTGCAGTCCCGGACACGCTCCCACTCCGGTGACATGGGATGTTCGCTAAGTCTCGGATCATCCCAAGTAGTCGTTTCTGATCCCGTCTTAAGCAATGACTGGAAGAACGACGGTCGGAATACGTCATCATCCACCCTGACTACATGAAGGACCCAGCCCGCCGGTATCGGTCCCAAAATGACCTCGCCATCCATTGTGCCATGGACATAGCAAGGACCAACAAGGCGGAATGCTTCTTCGGAACTTGGGCGGAGTACCATCGGCACCTCACACCCTAAGATGATGCAAACGCAGTCCCCTACTTAAGAAGCTGTTAGCCGATTGAGAGCACTGGCGCAGCGTCCCATCAGAAATCAACGATCCCGTAAGTTCCGGCAAAATAGCTGGCTGAGCCGTGCTTGGTCCCATCCCGACGTACCCCCTTCCAGAAAGATGACCGATTTCCCTCTGAATCTGTCGACGACCTCGTCCTCGAACCTACTGTGAACGGGGTGTTGGTGGTCCATCAGCTCCCGCCACTCGTGAACGCTCGGGTTGCCGATATCCGGCATACGGTCCTTGACCCGGCCGAAGGCGAAACTCTGGAGATAGCCTTCTAAAAGAACGCCCCCGGCGGGATATGCCGTATTTTGAAGCTTCTCGGTGCCGATCGTAGGAAGGAACTTGAGCACGTCTTGCATACTCTGGACGTCGGGGGTTTCCGCTTTCAGCACGGCCGCGAAGCGGACGGCGTCGACGCGGAGTCTGTCTCCAAGCACGGCGTATCTCTCTCCGGAGATCCCACTCGCCCTACAGCCATAGTAGGTCGCATGGAAGCCGATACCGAAGGCCCAGTTGGGCACCCAGGACGGAAATGACGGGTCCGGATAGTTGCAGTGTTGCAAAAGCGTCAGGCGCTGGTAGTGTCCGGCGTAGGTTAGGAACGCTTGCTTGTAGACCTCCATGGTACGCAGCGCATAGTTGGGCTTGATCTTGGCGGCGAATCTTGGCGGCGCAATGCTCAGAACGCCGTATATTCTGTCGCTTGGGTCGCGACACTGCTGTCCCGAGGAGATGGAAAGTATCTCTTCCAGCGGCGCATGCACGAGGAAGTCGACAGTGAATCGAGCGTGTGCGACTAGGCATGATCTAAGGTGTTTGGGGATTCCGCTCGTCTTCCTCTGAAGGCACAACACGGCACGGCGGAACGGCGGCCATGGCACTTCGTCTTCTCCGCACTTGACGATCGAGTCATTGTTCGCAAGCTGGGCTTCCTGAAGAACCCACAGCCTCGCAAACCAGGGCCTGTTGGCGAGATGGTATAGCGAGTCGAGCGTATCGCCGTCGTAGCCCAGGTCCACGTCGGGTAGGAACCAACGAGGCATGGAGCATCCGGGGGCGGGTAGGTACTTGGCGTTCTGGGTATACTCGACCTGCGTCCCGAGGAAATGGACCGTCGACATTGCCAAGCCGCTCCGGTCGGCGGCGCCGCCAAGCCAGATGATGACCCGCGTCGCCGAACGGTAGATCTCGCTCATGCGGAGCACCTGCGCGCTGCGCTCCTTCTAGTTGCACTGGTCGATGCAGAGCGTATCCACCCACAAGTTTCGGGGACTATCCGGGAGGCGGAGATGTCTCAGGGCGTCTGCGAGATTCCGCCGGATGTTGATCCTTGACGTGCCATTTGGCACGTCTTCCTCGACGGTCACGCTCTCAGTCTCGGACTCCGTTCCCCAGACATACGAGAGGGCTTCATACTGGGCCCCCGGTGATTCCTGGCTGCTGCTTCGGGGCCCCTCGTAGTACTCCCTAGGGAAAGAAGGGACTGGGTGTTCCCACGAGGCATGAGGCGGAATGGAGCGTGGAATAGGACCCGTTTCTCCAGAGTCTCGACCGCATCCCAGCCGCCAGGAAGTGAGTCGCGAATCTTATCTAAGGGCAGTCGTTGAGACGATGGCTGACTAGGGACCGGCTGTAGAGAGGTCTGAGAGATTGATATGCGGATTGGCCTCTCCCACGGATCAGGCAATAGGGCAACTACGCGAATTTGACTACTTGCGGGCTCGAAAGGCTGATACTCGTATTCCTTCATTTTTTGAGACTTGGGAAAGACATCGTTCATAGGGCATGAGAGAACTGAAAGTACGCCCAGCCCTGCCATCCTTACCCCGCTTTACCGCCGGCAGGTGGCGAGGCTCTCGTGCCCAATCCCTATTAACCTATCGTTTCACAAATACAACATGCTTCACTGGTGACACTTTTAATACGGTAGGATATGTGCTAGCCAGGATAAGCAAAGGGGGGAAGGTTAAATATAATCATGGAACGTTCCGCCGCGATGGCGGAAGCTGCGTGTCATAGTCACTTCCTAGATCTTCGGGTCAAAGTATTTTAGGAAGATCCACGCCTCGGCGTTCGAAACCACCGTTTCTGCTTTACATAGAAACCCTTCAAGAAGATCCCCACAGCGGGCTGCGACTCCCCAGATCCTGATAGATAGGACGGTGGCGAGGAGGCGGCCGCCTGGTCAGCAAGAGGCCGTAGGACTGATCGCGAAATAATCGACAAGGCATGACTCGGTAGAACTGGAGTTCAGAAGGCGACATATCGGAAATGGAGTGGGCAGGGAGAAGACTGGTATTCACCGTGCTGGACAAGGGGAAGGGGCGTAGGCATGTTCTTGATTCAAAGAGGCTTCGGAGGGGAGCATGTCAACTTGAGATACGTTTGGTAAGTTGCTGTCTCACTGGCTCAGCCAGATGCCTTCTGCAGACTGCTGGCAACCCCCTTCACGGGAGTCGACTGCCCTTACATTCGTGCTAGGCTTGAATTCGTTGTTATAAACCAATCACCGTCTCGCAATATAGGAGCCGATGCTTAGACTGCCTACCTGAAGCTGAATGCGAATAATGAACACGCTTGAGACACCTTCATTATTCGATCTAAACAGACTGATGTGGTCGGCCCGATACCCTCATTCTGGAGCTTCACCGTTATCTTCGTGGCCTTTTCGACCGGTTGGGATGCCTCGGCGGCCCATCAATAGTGTAGAAGAAATCTATACAAGACTATAAGTTGCTATTCTCGCCTGATTAAGAGCTTCAAGGCCTCCTCCGCATCTTAAATGGCGTTGGCAATCTCTGGGCAATATTCACTTGATTAAGCTAGATTGTAGCTGAGATGAAGATTTGGGGTCTGTGGCGTATACTGTGCGTTGTATTTGCGGCTTGTAGGGCTGGGTTTTTTCTGGATCCACTTTGCACAAAATATACTGTCTTTTCGAGAGGACGAAATCTAATCTCATAAAAATCCAAAACCAGCCGCACCAGAGAAACCCACAATCTCACGGTCACTTTTCCTCAACATCAACGAACGCAATAATCCTCACCATTAGATTGTATCTATTGGAAGACTGTCAAGATGTCCAAAATCACAGTCGGTATGTTATTCTCAGGCGAACAACATCGGCATCCGTAGATGGTTGATCCAAATACTGACATTTTTGCCCCGCCATTTAGCCGGAGTGCGTTCCAACGTAGCCGAACTTCTCGACTACTCGAACAACACCAAGAAGCGTAACTTCCTGGAGACCGTTGAGCTGTAAGTCCAGGATAACGTGTCTTGTTCTCACTCCAAGAGAGACCGGCAAATTAACTCAGTATTACAGCCAGATCGGCCTGAAGAACTATGACCCTCAGCGTGACAAGCGTTTCTCTGGCACCATCCGCCTGCCTTCAATCCCTCGCCCGAACATGAGCGTCTGCATCCTCGGTGACCAGCACGATATCGATCGTGCCAAGCACGGTGGTGTCGACGCCATGTCCGCCGATGACTTGAAGAAGCTGAACAAGAACAAGAAGCTGATCAAGAAGCTTGCTCGCAAGTACGACGCCTTCGTCGCTTCCGAGACTCTGATCAAGCAGATTCCTCGTCTCTTGGGCCCTGGTCTGTCTAAGGGTAAGAGCTACTAGTAAATACTTGGTTGCATGACATGAAGCGCTGACCTCCCATTAGCCGGCAAGTTCCCCACCCCGGTCTCGCACGCCGACGACCTCACTGGCAAGATCAACGAAGTCAAGTCTACGATCAAGTTCCAGCTAAAGAAGGTGCTCTGCATGGGCGTCGCCGTCGGAAACGTCGGCATGGACCAGGAGGAGCTGATTGGCAACATCATGTTGGCCATCAACTACCTGGTCTCCCTGCTGAAGAAGGGCTGGCAGAACGTTGGTAGCTTGACCATCAAGGCTACCATGTCTCCTCCCAAGCGTCTCTACTAAGCTGGATACTTGAAGTTACTGGGGGATGTAGTCCTTATAGTGCTGGCCTACGGAAATGAAGAAAGCACATAGATAAACCATAAACACGAACCTCCATACCGACCAAATACTCTCCAAAACCATGTGAAAATCCCGTCACCGTAGATTGTGTTGCCCCACGGTGTCTTCACCTAGCCGGCTCATTGGGAAGCTCGTTGAAGCAAGGGGCCACATCTAGGTTCGATGAGTCGCAACTCGTGAATCTAGGTGTGTAATTAATGATTTTAACTCAACAACCGGAGGTCCAGATCGGTGACGAACTGGATACGCTGCATGCAAGGATCCCTGAATAGTGAGGTTATTGCGAGCTTCGAGGCGAAGCTCTTTGCAGCTGGGGGCTAAAGTTATGGCGTTGAGCCGAACCTATTGGCTAGAGAACAAGGATGGAACTGCCGGTAAGGATTCTCCCATGGACCGGTTCCTTCCTAGACTTGTTCTCAGTTTCTTCGGCTGATTATTTTATCCACAGCCTAGATTTGGATCGGCGTTGCCAAAGAAGTCTGGCCTGCTATGACATATTATCGAATGTAAAATGATGGGCTCTCGCAACTTTCAACAGCTGTAGAACACTCATTAGGGTGTCTGGTACTACGTTCTTCCAACAACACCCAGGTAGGATTATTCCCGTCTCTACGCCTTGTCTAAAACCGATGGCTTAAAATGATATCTTTTGCCAGATGCTGTACACGTCCACTCCCCTCCGCACTTTTCCACTAGGGTCGGTGAGCAGGGAGGAATAGGCACACACAGAATCACCCACGCAAGAAATTGGCATGTGAGAAACACCCCACAGTCACCAACCTAGAGGAGCTGGAGTCGGCGGCTGTATTGGGAAGGGTGCACTCGAATCGATGGAGGAGGCCGGGAACGGAAGAAAACCCATCGGGAATAAGGATAACCCTCAGCAAGCCGCCGTAGCGGAGCCTCCATTTTGGAATTAAATAATAACATTTGACGATGTAGTATTTAACCCATACTGATGATGAAAAAAGAAAAGAAGAGAAAGGAAACCCGAAAGAGAATTTCGCGGTTGCCGAAATTTATTGAGGATTGCTGAGTGGGGCGAAGGACCTCGGCCGCGCTAGCGTGCGGGTTGGTGTGGCTGTGCTCTGGGTTGTTCGGTGGGGGACGGGGGATGTGGATGGGCTGTGGCTGGTGAAGTCTGCTGGGGTTGACGGTATCGCATCACTGGTCACTTGCCCTCTGCCAAACAAAACCTCTGATGGTGCAAGTATGTACTGGTCTTCACCGATTATCCATGTTGAGTATGTGTATTATTATCTCAGTTGCGTCAAGTTCTACCTGATGCGGCCCAGCTGCATTCTCGTTTGTGGAATGCCTTGAAATCAAGACGATTGTCTCTGGCTCTATCCTCGTGGGGCGACTCCTTGCCTACTAGACTCCTGAGACTCCTGAGACTTCTTCCCAGATTAGTGAACAGAAGCGTAGATGCCAACGCCACGCCATAACGCACCAGACAGCAAGAATACCTAGCGCGAGTAGGTGAATAACGACGACTATTATGCCCATCAAGCCGGGTTCGTCACGGAGCTTTGTGAGGCAGCGGTGCGGTGTTCCCCGGACACCTCTTTCATCTCAGCTTTTCTTGCCTTCGCGCAACTTAGCATGGTAAAATCTTCCTGTTGCCTCTCTGCTTCTGTGGGTCGATGTTAGGTCAGTGTTCGTTTGAGGTGGATACCAAAAAGCTTTGGAAAACTGGCGAGACGGGAGCTGGGTACCAGAGCGCTATTTATATACTGCTCTTGTCTAACACTAAGGTCAAGGTGGTATTCAGTCTCTGGATGATCAGTACATCGCATTTGAGAGAGTCAACCATGATGGTTTATTACGTATTGGAGACATTCATACGTTTAGCCCTCCATTTTCCGAGCACGTTCCGCGCCGGTGAGCTGTACGTACGACAGCTAACCTAGCCCCGTGGAAGCACTCGCTTATGATTACGGCCGCCGATATGTCTTCGTGGCATGATAAAAGTACAGGCTTCGTTTCCTCGTGGGTCCCTACTTCTACCGGATACCACGTACAGGGGAGTCCGCTTAAGAGAACTAGCTTGGAGCGCGAATGGTCGGCTTGATCCATGTTCTCGGTTACGGGAATCCGACCGTGATTAAGAGTATGCATGAGATAAAGTCTGAGAATTCGTGAAATTTCTAGCTCTAATTCTATTAATAGTCCTTGTATGTGCTTCCATGTCTATCATACTGGCGCCCATGACATGACATACGCTCCACCCAACACCTTCAGATGCAAACTGTCCGTCCCAAGTAACAACACTGTTAAGCTACATTTTGGATACCGCAGCCAGATATCCACCAGCGACGGCATCTATCAACCGGTTCGCGATGGCAGTCTGCGGAGGCAACCTCAGAGCTCCCTCCTTGTAGCCTTCCGGGGCGTCCTCTCCCAGCCCGCTGACGCCCTTGAGCAGGGCCTCCCTGACTTCATCGAGGGGGAACCACCTGGCGGACTCGAGCTCCTGATCGTGGCCGAGGTGGATGGCCTCGCCGTCGGGGGTCGCCTGGCCGATGGCGCCGAGCATGAGGCTGGCAGGGTACGGCCAGGGCTGGGAGCTGTGCAGGACGACGCGCCCCACGGTGACGCCGCTCTCCTCCCAGGTCTCGCGGCGCACGGCCTCCTCGACGGACTCGCCGGGCTCGAGGAACCCCGCCAGGGTCGAGTACCAGTGCGGCGGCCACCGCTTCTGCCGGCCCAGCAGCAGCTTCGTGCCGTCTGCCGAGACGATCGCCATGATGACCGTGGGGTCCGTGCGGGGGAAGCTCAGGTTCGAGACGCCGCGCCTCGTCGGGCAGTCGGCCCGCTCCTTGGGCTTGCCGCCCTCGGGTACCCCGGCCCAGTCGACCGGCGGGCATACCCGCTTTGTCCCGGCGTTGACGGACATGGTCCGCTGGCTGCAGGCAGCGCAGTAGGGGTTCCGGGCATTCCAATCTAGTAACGCCCGCGCCTGCGCGTAAATGGCGGCTGTATTGATGTGAGCGACGCACTACTCACAAACGAGATTGGAGAGCGCGGCTTTTAGCATACCTTCTGGCGCGTTAAGGGTGATGTGACGCGTGCCTGCCAAAACGGAAAACCCCTTGGCCTTGGCCTGTTCGAGAACGCTCTTCGCGGCCTCCGCCGGGGAGCCCCTAGGAGTGACGTCGACGGCGAAGTACGGCGTCCCCCTGTACTCGCGGTGCTCGAAGCCGCCCGCCGTCTTCGTCTGGTCGATGCCGAGGAACAGGATGACCGGGCTCGTGACGTCGGAGTTGAACTCCCTCACTTGCTCCTCCTCGGACTTGCCGAACGGCTCGGGTCCCGTCAGGGGCACGACGTCGTCCCGGCTGACGTAGGCCAGGTGCGACTGGTCCCTGACGAATGGGGCCAGGTTGTCCATCAGCAGGAACGCCGTCGACGGGTGCGCGAAGGCGGCCGCGAGGAACGCGTGATCCGTGCGCAGGAACGACACCCGGTTCAGCGGCGACCCGCTGAAGTAGTTGGACACCTCGCGCCCGAACTTCCGGGACAGCATCGAGTCGTCCACGGGCAGGACCGGGAGATCCGGAACCGGTGCCGCCATTGCCTCTGTGGTTTGTGCCTTGCTTTTCCTCTCTCAGCTTAGGCCGAGCCCAATAAAGCGTCTTAGCTGTGTGCTACGGACACAAAACACTATGGCTAGAAGCCGGGATTTATACAGATTTGACGGTCTCTTAGCAAGGGGAAACGTTGGATAGCACTCGGCACATTTAACACCTGCATTGGCCAAAGATATGGAGTTGTGTGTCTGTGGGGCAGGGCTGACCATCTGGAGATTATATACTTGGGCAATGCTGATTAATCGTATCACCGCAATTCGCACCCCGGGGCATTCGATCTTCACCTCTTATCTCATGACCAGCCGCTCTTCAACAAGAAGCGCAACAATCGACCCAGGGCGTCCATGCAGATCGTGCCGTGCCAGTTTTCATACATATGTCCAAAGGTGATTAGGCGATTAATTAATACTTAACCAGCTACACTGCATTTGATCTCCTGTACGCGAGTGTCCCATGCAGTGTTTCACGATGCGTTGCATCATGTATGGGTCAATTGCAATACACCATCGCCGGTTGTTTGCTGCTGGGATGAAGAACCTACTCAGTTAAGATCCCGGTTTGGAGGTTTGGAGGTTGTATACGATACAAGTAGTTGGCGCGATTTCCCCGCAAGATGCACGAAATACGGTACAGTATTAACGCGTGGGGTTCCGCTCCTAGCCGAGCGCTGGCAACGTCATACCTTAAGGGGGGTCCCTTGCCCAGGGCAGGTGAGCCCCCTGCGTCGGGGAGCCGGTGACATTTTTAGCAGCAGCGGACCGCCCCAAGCTCACTTCCAACTCCCAATTCTAGTTCTCGCGCCCGAGCTGAAAAACTTCCCCGATTGCGTGGCTCGGGTCGAACTAACTGTACCGGTTCGCTTCGTGACGCATCTTTCTTCTTGTTTTATAATTCTCTTCCCCTATTTTTTTTCCTATGTGGAGTGGTATTATTTACTTTTTATGGGGCATATAGAACAATTTGCTTAACCAGGGAAGCCTGACTTGCGAGTATTTCCTTTCCCTCTCGCCGCTCCTCTCCCCTTGCTCTCGACTCAAAGGCTGCTGTTGCGATGGCGCCTCCCACGGAGCCTTTGAACCTCGATGTCGGAGCAATTTCAGGCATTTGCGGGTGAGCGCAGACACCATTTGCAGGGAATTCTGCGGGAGCTAACAATACTTCCCTCTGTGTCTAGCTCTATATCGATCGCAGCCTGGGTTGTGGTGTTCTCCCCCCAGATCATCGAAAACTTCCGTCGCAGTTCCGCCGATGGCCTGTCGCTGCAGTTTATCATTGTCTGGCTTGCCGGCGACGTTTTCAACATACTCGGCGCCGTCCTGCAAGGCGTCTTGCCCACCATGATCGTTCTGGCCGTCTATTATACCATTGCCGACGTCGTTTTGCTCGCGCAATGCTTCTATTATAGGGGATTCACGTTAAAGGACGAAGTCAAGCCACCGCCCAAGGCAAACCCTACGGAAACGAGAGAGACGGATGAAAGGGCACCGTTATTGGATGGTCACGTGGGGGAACGCGAAAGGAGGGGCAGTGACTGGTCTCACTTGAACCCCGTCCTGCCCATTTTGTCCGAACCGCCTGCGACTCCTCCCCCTCCGCCGACGAGACTGCAGACTGCCTTCTGGAACTCGGTAGCGATATTGATGGTCTGTGCCGCTGGTGTAGGGGGGTGGCCCCTTAGCCGGGGATATACCGGCCGGGAGGATGCGACGCCCTCTGACGGCGAACCGCTGGCCTTTAGTCTCTGGGGCCAAATATTCGGCTGGCTTTGTGCCCTTCTATATCTCGGTTCGCGCCTCCCCCAGTTGCTCCTTAACTGGCGGCGAAAGTCCACCGATGGGGTCTCGATGCTCTTCTTCCTCTTTGCCTGCTTGGGCAATCTGGCCTACGTCATGTCTATCTTCGCGTACGACCCGCATTGCGCGGAATCTAAATGCCGGCCCGGTGAAGCGGGTAGGATATATGGAAGGTATATCCTGGTTAACCTGTCCTGGTTGGCCGGGAGCTTGGGAACCCTCTTGCTTGATCTCGGCATTTTTGCCCAATTCTTCATCTACAACTAGGGAGAGGCTGCGAACGATTCCGGCAGCGCCGTCGAGGAAGAGGACGGCAGTATCGATGAGTCACGGTGGGACCAGCGGCCCCTGCTGGACCGCGTCGACTCTGACCGTATCTAAGACGTTAGATCATTGTATATACTTATATCGACTATCTGGGACAGGTTAGACCCCACCGGCGTTTTGGAAAGGAACAGAAAAAGAAATGGATAAAATTCGAAAGGGGGAATTCCTCCATCATGATACGGGCGGTCTAAACATGCATTTACTTGGAATTCTTTATTAATCAGCATTTTGTGGGGGGGAGGGGAGGGGGGAGATTATGCACCTGAAACAAACGGCATCAGAAATGGCGACGAGGAAGCTATGGGACCAAACTATATATACGGCAACCACAAAGTACTGGAAGTGAAGTTCACCGAATCTTACGCTGCTAAACCAGAAAAGGATATTCGAATCATTGCCACGACAGAAAGCACTCTGAGAAATATGATGGTGGTTCTTGTCTTCCCTAGGTCTCCGCCGGAGCTACCAAGGCGAACGCATCCGCTTATGAACGGGACCATTGGGATAGGACTAGCTAAAGCACCATGGCTAGCGATCTTATGATTTGTATCGTATCTTGCTATGGAGGGAGTTGTTCAAGCCGCAGTTCTACCTCCTTGACAACAAGACTTCTCTTAAGGGACAACAACAGCGATCTGGCAATGATGAATAATTAGGTACTATGTCAGCGACTACACACGTCCCCTCCCAATCTAGATCTCTCAGCAATGGTCAACCAGGTGCCGTCGGTCCAACTCCGGGCGGGTATGCGAGGTGTGACACATAGCCACAGGCCCTCTGCAGACTCTGCACACTGTCAAGGGGACTAGGCCGAATACAGAGGCGATTCCCAACTTCCCCACTCATCTCGTGGGGTACGAACGACACCCTTTGATGCAAGGCATCATCATATGAGAAAAACTCATGTAATACGGGGGCAATGCGAGACCGGGGGAATGGAACGAGCAAGCAAATGTCTGGGAAAGACCACGTGTAGTTAATTGATACCCCTCAGCGCTTGCCGGATGAGTCCACTCTTGCCGACTCGATATAAAGCGAATGAACTGCCTGCGCAGAGTGCAGCTACTTTAGTTTATCGTAAAACCAGGCTATTGCCCGGAAGAAGACGACAACCACCACACAAAGACGCCGCAATCGCAATTCGACAGATCATCATGGGCGCCGAAAACGCTCCATTTACGCTCCAGGCGCAAGCCGGTACCGACATCTGGAAGAAGCCACCGACCACGAACATCTTTAACGGTCAGTCCAGCCGGTCATTAGCACATCGACTGTTCCCCTCATGGCTGCGTTCGGGCATTCTAACGAGCCCCGACCACGAACATTCTCCCTACCCGCCCTCAACTCAGCCCACCTCGCTTTAACGTCGAACTTCCCATCCGGACTCAGCAGAAAAGCTAACAATATCGCACAGCGCCCATCTCCAGGACCTCCACGGGCCCGCTCTCCAAGTTCCGCTCGGCGCGCGCGACCTTCTGGGCCGACTGGACGGAGCGGTACGACCAGGGCGGGCTCCTGCTGGTGCCCCGGCGGCGGTCTGCGCCGAGTCCCGCGCCCGCCTCGCCCTCCTCGTGCCATGAGAAGTGGATCAAGGCCGGCGTCGAGCTGTACGCCGGCTCGCCCAAGCTCAGCGTCGTCAGCACGGACCGGTACGCGGACTGGAGCGTGACGCCGCTTCCCACCCCCAACCCCGCGGCGGTCACCATCGAGATCGTGCGCGAGACCGACGAGCACGGCGAGAGCGTCTGGGTGTACTACCGCGTGGGGGACAGCAAGGACAGGACCCCGCTCCGCGAGATCTGCTGGATCTTCGCCGACGAGCAGGGCCGGGGCGCCAATGACGACGAGTGGGTCCTCGACGTCAGCCCGCTCGTCGCGAGGCCTGAGAAGAGCTGCCAGGGCGCGCTGGAGGTGCGGTTCTCCGAGTTCGAGGTCGAGTGGGCGGCTTGAGCGGGGCAGGGGGAGGGAATGCCGCTCGGCTGCTCTTGGGTTTGTCGAGGAAGGAGTTGAGTGGTGATGCCGGCAGAGAATCAGTCCCAGGATGAACATAAGGCTCTCCGGCGTTCGGTTAGGGCTTGTGTATATGAAGGGTAATAAGAATCACAACTTGACCGGTCACCTGAAAGAGGGCTCGGCGTAGTCCGGCATCCAACTTAGTTCGGCTCCTCGCCTCTCAGCCTTTTGACACTGTTCCCTGAAGTGAGGATAATCTCGAATGCTTTTGCTGACCCGTCTGAGCTTTCGAGCTCTAAGTACGATTTGGCGTAGATGCCGCTACCTGCCCAAATTTTGCCCGCAATTACACTATCGCCAGCTACAATAAAGCCACGACAATATCCTTGTCGACGACGGCACCGCACCTCTTCACCTCCTATTCCAACCAGTTACATCCGGTTGTCAAACTGAGCTGCCAACAGCGTATGGGATATCAATGACTTGGGCTTCGCCCTCCCTCCTTTAGACAACCCAGGCTTCACACCAAATAGAGCGAGCTATACGTTGTTCGGCACCGGTCTGCTAGCGCAAAAAAGTGGCTTCACGGCCTTGCATGGACGACGAACAGGCGACGAGATGGCGACACGACGTTTTTTGGATGTTTCAAGCCACGCGGGTTTGTTTCCGAGAGCGTTTAAATAATATTTGATAGGAATGCTAATTAGTGGTAGGGGCAACTTCCCCTTTCCGCATACTTGCGGGTCGAGTGTATACTAAAAAAAAAAGAGGAAGGCTTCGGCCCATGGTGTGGTCATCCTGAAAATGAACCCGGAACTACTGGTGACTTGGCCTAGATTCGGCGCTCTATACCAACAACACTGATGGAGCGGAAGTCGGTTAGTCATCTTCCGGCCAGGTGATTGCTCCCCTATTCGTTGCCAGAGGTTAGACTCAGCCAAATGGCAGAATCAAGAGCGGGAAATCTACGTAAACCCGAATAATTGAACCTCTCCTCATGGTTAATGGGGAATTAAGGTGCGACGAAAAGGTCCCGTTCGCTCACAAAACATTGTCGGCACCTTTGAAACTTTCGTCCCTGGTTGACTGAACAGTGCTTCGACTCCGGACTGTGCGGACACTTAGCCCTAGCAAGGTAGTCGGTCTCACAACAAACGTCACATCTACAGAGTTGCGAAATCTGCACAGTTCGAGCCTGTCTGCCGGCGATAAATTTAAAATGTGTTGGCCATCACTATAACCTTAACCTTAAGCACCTACAAGGTATTATACATAATATGCGTCCCACTGTCAAGAGAGTATAAGCTCTCCGCACTTGAAAACTTCGTTTCTGTTCGACCTTCTCTTCTTGTCTGCCCGCGAGACATCACTGTCATCTGCAACGCCCGCATTGATTGGGCTCGACTCGTGTGCTCCAATTCGACTTTGTTCTCCTGATCCCATACTCAAGAATACTGATCATGGCTATCTTATCCACGGCGTCATCCGAGGAGCCGATATATATTGGCTGCCCAAAAGACGAATACGCCCTACTGGAGCATGGGAAAAAGCCAAGACGGCGGACCGACGCCAGCTCCGCTAGCATAATCGAGTCTCTCAGTAGCGAGACCTCCAGCTTCTCGAAATTGACCACCTCGCAAGATGCGACCTATGATAAGGCAGTCCATAATGGGGAGGAATACCGGATGCTACTCGACTTTGTAAGACGCCTCTGGGAGATGGAAGCCTACATCTTCTGGATGGCCTACGCCCAGAAGCAGGTTCAGGTCTGGCGATTTCCAAGGATTGGATTGGGCACCCGGATAGCGAGACGTGTGTTCGGGAAGATCCTCGAAGCCACTGGATGCGACTTTCGATATCCAATTCAGGGTGATCCGGCCGCCAAAATGAAGAATGGAGTGTCCATTCGCGCCTTTGAAAGGCTATATGCTGAGCGGGAGAGAGCCGTCAGCCTGAAACGAAAAATTGACGCGTACTTCCGCCCCCGTCTCAACTTGGCGGGGCGCAAGACAACGAGGGACAACTTCCCCATCGACTTCGAGGAGCTTCTCTTTCACTGGGACCCCTGGTATCCCAGCCAGCCGGCTCCCTACTCGCGGGTCGACAACGGTTTCGATGCGAATGGGGTCCGGGAACAGTTCACGGACTACTACACGTCTGAGGGCTACTGGGTATTTGGTATGACGGAAGCACGTGGGAGGCCATACATGACTTTTGACAGGTCGTGGCAGGGCATCGAGCTCTTGAGGTCGGAAACTTCCGGCTTCGATTTGTTTGAGCCCCTGACGAAGATTGGTGCTGAAAAGCATATATTTGACGACTAGACAATTCGAAGGAACCATTAGCCACGGTGCTGCTGCGGCCTCTGCAGTTGAGCGTGGAGAGCGCGTCAGCGTGGGCGCCAGGAGTATTTGGCTTCAAGGCCGGGCTTGTGCATGTTCAGGGAAAATGGCTGCGCTGAACATACACTTGTTTGCCATGTTAGCGTTATCCACCTGATATGTACGATGCGTCAGTAACTTTTCATTGTCGCTTCAGTCATTCTTGACTCTATATGTGCACAATGTAGTTGCTGACGGAGTAGTTCTCGCCCTCGTCATTCGAGATTTGGATCCCGGCATTCAACGATGAGCGGTTATTTTACTTTAACAATACATTCCCTAGTAATACCAGATTAGCCAGCATAGTTGACGGGGGATTGACATTAAAATCTTGCTAGCTGCCACGGATGCATTGCAACTAATCAGCCAAGTTGGCCTCTTAGCCGTGATAAGTCAAAGTTCAGCATCACAATCTGCCAACTGCCCCGGCAGCGACGTAGGGGGTTCCTACGGTAGTACACTCGAATACCTACTAGGTTATCGTCTCGTCTACGAAGTGCCTGCTTGCTCGGCTGATTTCAGCGGACCGCCCTAAGCCAAGGGAGTTCTACTATGGCGTCGATTTAGGGGGCTAAATTAGGGGTAGTGATGGGATTAGCGGGATAGAAATGAAGCGTATCATCTGGCGGCCGCGATGATCTACGGAGGGCTCATTCATTCCAGATACAGGATTCATCCACCAAGGTGGACCGCAGGGTGATAGCATACTTCAACAGTCACATCCATCATCGAGTTCCAAAGTGCCGGTAGATATTCAGCTCATATTTGTGCCATATCTATATATACAAACAGATCTGCAGCCCGGCTAGTCCAATCAGTGGTAACGAACGCGTCTTATTCTGGATAGACGACACGAAACGGTGCATAAGATAACAACATCTCGAAAAAAATCCAGCCGTCCCGGTCACTGCCGGGACCTAGATCCTCCACGACGGACTACTCCCGCGTGCCGACTTAAGGGAAATCATTGCGAGTGCTGATAACAGCCTGCAAGAAGTTGTTTCCACCAGAGAAGATGCTGTTAGTCCTGCTCGATCCACTGCAGATAGCATACAGGTATGGGCCTCCCTCGTCGAGCCAGAACGGGCCACCACTCTGGCCACCAACGACGTCGGTGTCGGTTTCGTAAGGCCCATAAGCGTCACAGCTGTAGGGAGGACTGCGGACGGTGCTGCCCGCCGATAGGTAGGGTCGCCTGCCGTTGTCCCGGTCGCCAGGGTAGCCCATGTTGTAGAAGATCGGGCGGCCCGTGTGAGAATCCTCAATAAGCTTGGCGCCGAAGTAACCCTGGCTCTCTCCAATGCGGTCCTGGAGGATGAAGACAGCCCAGTCTTCCTTCCAGTCGCAAGAGTCGGGGTTGTCGTTGACATCGAACCCGGGGAGAGAGATTATGTGGGTAACGTAGGAGCCGCCGGCTGTCTCGCCGTCAAAGAAAAAGGGCGAAAACCGGATGCTGACGGAGGTGCCACTACCAGGAGCGCAGTGCTTGGCGGTCGCCACGTGGCGAGGACCAATCAGGGTGCCCGAGCACCAGACTCCGTTGCTCCACTGGATCTTTCCGACCGCCGAGTAAGGATAGTTCCGGTCCTGCCACACCACACGGTCGTCTCGGCCACCGAGAACATCACGCTCTGCAAGGGCCGCGAGGGGACCATCGAACGCAGGCGCCTCGGTAGCGTTCAAGTTGGCCAGGGTCTCCCGGGAGAGGGTAACATACTCAGGCTCGGGCGCGTTGAACAGGGAGACGCCGTCCGTCACCCCGCCCTCGGGGTAACCAAGCAGCGTGTTGAAAGCCTCCTGCTGCGGCTCAGCGGTAGGAGCCGCGAGGGAGCTCGAGCAGAGAGCGAGAGCGGCGAGGCTCAGGGAACGGCCGAAGAAAACCATCTTGAATATTGTGCTTTCACTGACAACCAGGACTGGCGAGGTTGAGTGAGCTGTGGATGGTGAGAGTTTCGTGACATGATTTCGCTGGGCACCCCATACTTATATCTCGACACGGCAATGAGAGCGCCTGAGGGAGAGTCTGTTCATCCACGGAGCATCCAAGCTCGAACGAGAGAATGTAACGTAGCCAGGCCCACGGCTAGAAGCCATCTGACTCTAGGATTGAGTATAATAATGATTAAAAGATGTGATGAACTGGTGGTATGAAATCCTACCAGAACATCTAGAACCTCTGAGGCGGCCGAGGACATGGAATGCATTCTTTGTAAGCCAGCTGGAGTAAGCACTATCTATTCACAGCCTTGCTTAGGCACAAGGTCGACCATCCCGAAATGGTAAGTAATCAATGCCGACCGGGAGATGATTCGTTTGCTCCGCTCCCCTTGATGGTTGTCTGCTCCTACTCCGGCTCTTACTTGCATATTCGTAGGATTCGGAATGATCAGCTTCCCGTACAAGTTATTGAGCTCCGGGTCGCCTTAACTTCTCATGGTTGCATCGTCTGAGTATCTTCGCACTTTGTCTGGAGCAAAAATGCGCATTCGGACATTGTGCCCTAAATGTGTAGGGCTGGAGGATTCGAGACTGCGGGTTGCCAAGATAGGCACTGTCTATACCTTGCCATCCGGAGTTTGGCTAGCTGGAGAGAATGCCTCCACCTGCCCTTCCTCTTAACTGCCAAGAAAAAGTCCGCTGCGACTATCTAGAAATAGAAGTATGCTAGGACTATCCATGCTGCTAGCCTAGGCGACTACTATCCACAGGCAGAGTTCATGTTCATAACTTTGAGAACGGCAAGGACTAAATTTACGCGGTTCGGCCGACGAACAAAGCGAGTTCATCCACCGAAATAGATAGCATAATCCCAAGCCGTCCTTGGGCAGGTTGTAGTAAGCAATGAGTTTGAATTACCATAGAGACTACCTAATCTCGATATATACCCGAATTATTGTGGTATACGTAGGCATTGTTTTGATATAAGCTCCCCGGACTTTCCAGATAAGGGAGGCTGAAATTATACGCCGGTTTCCGTGAGAACTGTCGGGTCTCCTATCAGGTACCAGAGGGATATAAGGCCATACTTGCTATTTATCCTCGTGAATACATCTAAACGCGGTATTGGACGCTCTTGTCATAAACCAATAGCTTGGGTGTATTATAGTTGCCTATGGTCATTATTGGGACTAGCACTGAAAACGTCACTTGACTTGGGTTATTCCTTTGGCATTCTAGCTCCACCCATGATAAAGGAGATCGCACGATATAGTAGACGATAGATACACTTCTAAGAGTTACAGCGCATAGTCGTTCTGGCCGATATCCATGCAACTAAGGCCTCTGGTGTCATGGTAGACAAAGACCTGTGGGCATGATCAGAATCAACGCATTACGACTGATCCAATGATTGCGGCACGAGACGCAAAGCCCTACGACTATCGCACCGTACTTGACAGGATCTAAAGGTCTGATGATACTAAGAGGTAAGAGCAAATCGGGTATGGTTCCGCACGAATTGCATTCCATTGCTACCAATCAGAAGCCCACCTGTGAAAAGGAGGATTCTTGGACTGCCTGGTTGCCTCGAAGGGATGTGATACATGAATTCATATAATACCACCCAACGAGTAGTCGGGAGCTCCGCGTCCATGCATCAATATCCGTCAGCGGTCAAGTGGGAGAAACCGACGCGGTGCCTAGCCAGTCGTACTAATGGAGCAGCGAACCGTTGAGGGTCGGGGCGCCACCAGTCATACAGGACCAAGCAATAAGACCAAAGGAGCTTTCAACGAGAGCCATATAGTAGTCGGGTATGCTGTACCGCCAGGCTTAATGAATGTAGACCGTGGATGACATGTCGCTAAACTACTTTCCGCGTCGCCACGTTAAACGCTACTGCCTGGAATATTCAAGACTCTACAATTGAATGACCAGCTTCGTAGACCTCCAATTGGAACCTTGACACTGTTCTGGTCCATCAAGGGCCGACGTATCCTCTGCCCCGGGACGACGGACATCAGACGATATTCATATCGGAGACTGTCAGCGTCAGCAGGAGGTTATAGTAAAGTCAGGTAAGGGGTGTATAAGATGACCCCCCCATCCGCGCTCCACCCCATCAACGCGCCACCCCACAACCGCGTTGCGCGTCGATCCACTTACTGATTTCTTTCCATATAAAAAGCTTTTCAACAACGCTTTAAAAAATTGAAAAAATTATCTTCTTCTTCAGCAGAATCTGCGCTTTCAAACGATATGCAGCCCTCAGCTCAATTCCGTGCGGCGCAGGCGATTGACAAGGTAACACGTGGGAGGTCCTTGCGTTCAGCCTCCAAGGGCTACCAGGTTGACAGAAGATATATCTTACGCCGTATCCAAGGTGTACGGACGAAAAAAGAGTTCGATAAAAGTCGTCAGAAGTTATTACGAATCCAGGAAAAAGCTTTAGCCCGTTAAGTTATCGTATAAGGTTAATTAGGGTATGCGCTATTTTATTCGCGATTCCGCTTATATGCATAACGTTTTTTAATTAATAACGGCAGCTTTAAACGCTTAGGAAAAGGTTAGGTAGCCCAATTTTTGCGTCGCCATCCTGGAATCAGGATTATTAAGGGCAAATTTATTAATTATAGGTATTTAAATAACGTTTCCCCGGTTTTTATTAATGTCTTATTCGGACGTTTTTCTTTGCCGGAGGTTAAGATTATTAAATAAAGGAACCGATTTAACGCGGATAAGATTAAAATAATGGAAAATATGGGTAAAAATTATTTCGTCCTTAGAAAAGCCTTTAGGAAAAATATCCTTTTAAAGGATGCCTTTAAAAGGGGGTGAATTATTATAATTATTTATATTAATATTAACAGGTAATCGTTATTATCTTTTATGATCTTTAGCGGCGTTAACGTATAATAATAATAATTTCTTAATTTGAACAATAAAATATACGAAAACTAATACTTTATTACGTTAAAAAATAGCTAAACGAATAACAAAATCGGCTTAAAATAATTTCGTAAGGTTTTTATTCCTTATATTAAACCTAAGAACCCGGACGAATAAAAGCTATTAGTAATTAACGGCCATAAAAGTTATATTACCGAGGAATTTATATGGATATACTTTTAAAATAAGATATATATTATTTTCCTGCTTACTTATACTTTTTATATTTTTCAGCTTTTTAACGTAAGTATATTTGTTATTTTAAAATAAAAATACCGCTATTAATTCCGTGAACGTTATTACCGACGGGTTTCCAAGGTTATAGATAAAACCGATTTCCTTTGGGCGTTCGCGAAAATATAATAAGAAATTATGATAATCTCGAAATATATTATGAAAAATTAGGAAATAATAAGTTTACATTTTATTAATAAGGCGAAAGTATTAAATAATAAGTACGTTAAAAAAAAGGGAGGGATAATAAATGTACTTATCCGGAAATTAATTTCTATCTTAAAACGATTTAACTTTTTATCTTAAATAATTATTTTAGGTATTAAAATATTTAAATTATTTAAGGAATTAGTTCGGATCGAAAAAGCCCTAATACAGATTAATCCAGTTTACGGGAATCCTACTGTATATTTCTTATTCCGTAAATTTGCCAAAGCCCTTAACGATAAAACCGCCAAACTTTTTGCTACCGAGATTTTTAATAAGTAAATAATTGCAGCCTTTAAAAAAGCGAAGCCTAAAAAATATAAAAAGGTATAGCCCGAACCCAATAAGGGCTTCGTGAAAATAATCTCGGTTAGGAAGGTAAAGGTAAGGCGGAAAACCTCTGCAAAAAAACGTTTTACCGTTATTCGGCAAAATTAACAGGAAACCGAGCTTTCCGGAAATAACGAAGATAACGAAGTGGAAACGGATTGCATCATTATACGGTTTACTTAATATGGAATTAATTAATAAAGTGGCTATTAAGATATTATTATTTAAATAAAGAGGTTGTTATGGCGATGGCTTTAAAATTGGGTGGAGCGTTGATGGGGTGGAGCGCGGATGGGGGGGGCATCTTATACAGGGCCGGGTTTCTTCCTGATTCCCTGATCCACTTGTTCTAAATGCCTTATCCCGTATTAAGCCTAATCCTTGGCCCTTGGCCTCTTGGTTTATAAAAGATATTCGACATTTATGGTTTTCTAAACTCTCAGTCCTTTGGTAAACCTTTGTACACTTTAAGCAAGTAAATTGGTGTAGACCACGTTGCAACGGCTAAGGCCTACTGGCCCTCCCCAGCGCCGATCCGTTTTGTTTCTTAGGACTTCGTCAACCCCATCTGTCTGGGTCCTATTTTCAACGTTGAAACTTTTCTATACTGCCGATCAGTCTTGATTAATCAGCAACGGGATGAAATTCTTCTCATCCATGTCCTCACTCAAGCTGGTAATCTTCGACGCCATATCCTGACTTCTCGATGCCACGCAAAAAAGTCCTCACTTTGGTACCAGTGCACCGAAACATAACATTCTTGAGAAACTCCCGCATGAAGTCCCCGGAAATACGGTCCACCCTGTCGATGATAATGTACACCAGGTCAAACTGCTGCATGATTTCAACCAGCAAGGAAAAACCCGGGTCAAACCCAGAGAACGATTTGCTATCTACGCTAGTGAGACGAGCACGCAAACCTCTGAATTTCTCCGCGTCCCTAAGCATGGTCGAATCAGCCTCAAGGAGCTGAAGTATGAGGCAGATGATGGCAGAAATCTTCTTGACGGTACGAGGCATGAAGTCTGTTTTCTGGGCGTAGAACTCTGCCATGGCAACTTGAGTACCATCAGCGTTATTGCCGGTGACAGCCAACAGCAAGATGTCTGGCCGGTACGGGTCCTTGCCATGCAGGGCAAGCATGCAGTTGGTCCTGCTATTTTTCCATGTCTTGTACTTTTGATGTGTCGTCAACGTGTCGAAACAAAAGCGAGCAAGGCAGGGCGGTTGATTGAACGACGAACTCAGAAGCGCCGAATAATCGCTTACAGACTTGTCCGGCTGAATGTGATACTGGGACAGCTCGCTGTTTAAGATGGCCAGCCTTTCCGTTTCATGATTGGCATGCAATCCTGTTCCTTATTGGCCCCAGTTTTCAAGTTTCATGACAAACGGGCCCATACCAGCCACTTCGGTCTTCAGCTGGTGGACTTCTCGTGAGAGTTCGCCGACTTCCGTCTGGACCTGGCCAACTTGCGCTTGAATCTCATGTACTCTTTTGTTAAGAAGCGCATCCATTTCCTTCAATATCTGAGCCATGGCGTCCGAGACATCCTTAACCTTTCGGCTAAGAAGGAAAGGTGGCCTCAAAATGGAATCCAAAATGCGCCCTACATTGGGTCAGCGTTGATCTTGGCTAAACTGTGGTAGAGGGGCTCACGCCATGTTGGCCTTGCGTAGTATATCGCGGCATCCTGCACAAATTCGATGCCGAGCTTGTAGGTCGTCGTGATATAACACCTCATATTTGGCGTGGGATATATTTCTGAGTTCAGAACCATGCGCGAGTATTCGTTCTTTAAATCCTGCATGACTTCAGCAACCATCTCATCTTTCTGATTCGTATTCACCGCCACCTAATACCAATGTTAGAAAATACCGGATCCACAATATCTGGAAGCTGGACGACGTACCGCGAGGAGAAAGGACAGTGCCACATATCCGGAAAACGCTCTAGACGGCCCATTCCAGTATGCGAACAAGTGCGGCTCCGCCTTTGTTTGGCTGACAGAACACCCCGACGTGTTTAAAGCCTTCCACGGCTACGTGCACGCGCTTCGAACCCATCGTCCGAGTTGGTCCGATATGTACCCCGTGAAAAAGCACTTGATAGAAGGCTTGGAACTAGACGGTGACGCATCGGCTTTCATCGATGTTGGCGGCGGCACCGGTCAGATCCTGCAAGACTTCCGGGCCAGTGTGCCGGAGTACGCTGGTAAGCTTGTGCTTCAAGAGATTCCCGAGGTTGTAGCTCGTGCGACGCAGATGGGTGTTGGGAAAGATGGGCGCATCGGGCTCCAAGTGCACGACTTCTTCACGCCGCAACCGATCAAGGGCGCGCGTGCCTACTTCATGCGCTCAGTGCTGCACGACTGGCCGGATGAGCAGTGCCGTAGAATACTGGGTCACCTAAAGGACGCCATGACTCCCGGCTACTCAAAGCTTCTCATCAATGATTGTGTACGTGTCTTTAGCCCTTCTCCTCAGACCCTGTTGGTCTTACCTACCTAGCTGTTTCCAGCCCGGTACCATGGCTTCGAATGAGCTGCTAACCTTTGATCAATAGGTCGTTGCCGACGAAAAAGCCGCCTGGCAACATATCTCTCTTGACATCTTCATGATGGCCCAAGTGTCTTCTCAGGAGCGCACCGAGCGTGAGTGGCGTGCACTTGTGGGGGGCTGCGGCCTGAGGATCGCCGGTATCTACAACAAAGGCGAGGGCAACGAAGGCCTGATTGAGGTCGTTCTCGAATAGGCAACCCCCCATGAAAGAGTTGAGCGACCCTCAAAACGATCTCGTTGCTGTCTGCAGAGCGCAGATGCCGAAGTTTGAATGGGGTGGCCGAGCTGGCTGATCTTTAGTTGCGTTTCCGCACGGGATTAATATCCAACTTGAACTTGGTTAAGCTTCGGTAGGCATTCTCTGGATGACCAATACTAGTAGCTCATTTATCGATGGCAGGATGCACATGCCCATGTATGATCTTGTGGTTGGTATATTCTAAACCTCACTTACGGTCTTATACTTATTTCAATTCTTCGTCTCGAGATCGTATTGGGACAGTGTAGTAGTACTAAGACTAGGTCGAGGATAAGGTCAGGTCAAAAATTAGGGCCAAATCCCAGGTTTCGCCCTGGCCATACAAACCAGCAAGGTCTTGACCAATAAAATACACCACTTGGAGATATCGGACCCAACCACGGGCGTCATGCTGCCATAGTAGTTACTTTCCTATTTAGGAAGTCGGTTCCAGACAACAAGAAAGAGCGACACGATAACCCTTGTTAACTCCCTTCGTTCCTCAGTACATTAAAACGAGGGCATTGGGCTGCGATAAGAAGCGGGGGAGGATAACGTACATCGTATCGTCTATCCCCTGGACGACCTTATACACCATTACCTTCCAGAAATCGTTATAACTGAATTCCGTTATCCTGAATGATGGAAATATAATAAGACTGTCCACAATGTTAAAATAGCAGCCAAGGGCTTATCTGCAATAGGGAAGAATTTATCGGGCGAGAAAAGCTTTAGAGCGGAAGGTCTGTACCCATTAGCAATAAGAAAACGAAGTATACACAGGCTGTCATTTGAAAGATAACTAAAATATCGCCTTCGGGATTAAGGTGATTCGATCTATAATCCCCGTTGTCTGCATTGCTGTTGGTGGTAGATCACCCTCTCCTTCGGCGACTGCTGCTCCTGCAGTGGGTTCTGCGGAAGCATCGCTGGCCGTTGTGAGAGTACCTGCCAGAGCCTCTTCGGTACATGTGGAGCACCAAGCAACATCAGTGATGACGTTACATGCTTCGTGGCCGCGCGAGCGTACCGAACGCGCCCTTACCAAAGACCGGGGGTGAGGGGAAAGGGCAAAGCCCCCCGGCCCGAACGGATAATGGCTTGTAACGCTTGCGTTAGCAGGCCGAGCGAGCCGTTATCCATAAAGAACGGCTCCACCTGATGGGCAGGGAGGGTGGCCCACGCACAGAGGTAATTAATTACTTTGCAACCGTCGACCTCGTTATCCGTCGACCTGGCTAGCCGTCGACTTGGAATTCACACTTTAAAAAGAAGGTATTTACTGTGCTTGCTGCGCGCGGCGCAGCCTCACGTTCATGAACTGTATTTTGATCTTTTAACTTAGTCCCCCTTTAATCCATTTCGGCCCATGGTATTCCTGATATAAGGCCTAAAGGTATCCACTTCAATGGAGCCGACTTCTGACTACAACTCTAAGCTCTCAGTCATTCCTGCGCATACTCGAAGCTGCTCGCCGGCCACCCGCCACCACAGTCGTCCTCATCGAGACGCGTCGTCCGCGGAGCGGCTTGTAGTGGCGCATCTCCATCTCTACCGACCCGCCGTACCCTCCGACTCTCGCCGTTGTTGTATTGGCTGCTGGACCGCCGCGCTCGCACTTACACTCGCCAGTTTCCTCCTCCCGCTGCTGCGGCAGGCCAGCCGCGATGTGCAGCCCCGCGTCGCAACCCTCGAACCAAGGCCCCCTGCAGGAAGCCGAAGTACTGCGCCGAGGTGCCCTCGCCGGCGAAGTGCAGCCGGCCCATGTTCGCGCAGGTTCTGGTGCTTCTCCAGCGCCATCCTCACGGGCCAGTTGCTGTACGATCCGTAGGCCCACCTGCCGGTCGGTCCTCTTCTGGAGGAATATTGGAACATAAGCAATTAAGCATAGAGGGAGGGGCTAGTTTGTGGGAACGAAAACAGGAGGACTAACTCTTCCGCGCTCCATCGGGGATACGTGAAGTGCGTTGGCTCCGGGATCGCCTTGTCCGGGAACACGGTCCTGACCACGGCCATGACCTCGGCCCTGGTGGCCTCATGGGGCTGCCACTCGACGGGTACGAGCGGTCGCCCACGACAGGGACAAAGGGGATATTACTACCCTCCCCGAGGAAGCCCCGGGCCGCCAGCGACTGGAAGACGGGGTAGTAGCCGTAGTCGCGGGCGACGGCGTACAGGAAGAATTCAGCGCCGGGGCCCCGGAAGGCCTCCTCGTCGAACTGCATGAAGATCTTGGTGTAGGTGCCCCATCTGGAGCTGCTCGGGGGCCTCGCGCTTCCAGAGCGGCAGCGGCGGGTCGAAGGTCACGGGCTCCTCGCTCTGCAGCACGCCCACCGAGAAAGTCCACACAGTGAAGCGCGCTTCGACGCAGGCGCCGCCGACGAGGCGGACGGTCACGCCGCCGGGCCCGTACGCAGTGGCGCACGACGGCGCTGAGCAGCAGGCGCGGGTCGCCGCACGCCAGGAACTCGCCGCCTTGCCCTCGGCAAAGTGGCAAAACCGCGCGGGTCGGTGACGAAGTGATTCTCCTCGCTCCACCAGTAGTACGTGAGGTTGTAGCCGGCGACGCCGAACACGAACGCGCTCTGCTCGGGCGGCCACGCCCATCTCGAAGTCCCAGTTTCACCACTCGACGGCCTGCACGCGCATGTCGCCCTGGGGGTTCCACCGCGCCGTGCTTCCGCGTCAGCCGCCAGATCAGGTTCTCGTGACCGCCGCTACCCAAGCCCTATACCCAGTTCGCGCCGAGCTCGACCGTGTACGGCGTCCCGTCGTCCGGCCTCGCACCGAACGGTGCGGACCGCACGCGGCGGCCGACGTAGTCGTTGCGCTCCAAGATCAGGAAGTCCGTGATGGGGCTGTTGGTCGGCGACGCTAGTCTTGCGGCACTGCCGCGCTTCCTCAGCCCCCGGGCAGCCGCGACGATGATATGCCCGTGCAAGTGCATCATGGCTGAATTGTGATCTGTCGTTAGGCGAGGCGAGGGTCAGGCATCGATGTCTCCCAAAGCATCAGTTTACAACATTAATCTAGGCGACCCAAGTCCGCGGCGAAGCAAGTACAGGACACAGTCGCCCGCCCGCGCTCTCACTATCATGATAGTGCGCATGTTACTGGCAATCCCGTACATATAGCTCAAGCGGAGCTCCAAAGCCCGGAAACGCTGTTCTCCGGGGTCGAAACAAGACTTGCGCATACCGTCCCTTATCCGACGCCCCTCCTCAGGGGTGAGGGATTGCACTCGGGGATCCAGCTTCACGGTATTACCACTCAGGCACCACCTGCAGGAGGCTCTGACCAACCACTTCATTCCTAGTCCCAGCTGTGGGAGAAGTAAATTAATAAGGTGTCCCCTCAGGGCGTCTTGTGTACACCTCTTGAATGGATAATCCGGGCGGCTTGACGAAGGATTAGCGCATATTTCTGGTCATACGAGAATCGAAATAGCCGTCGAGACCTTCGTGAGCGGGAGAGACGAGCGCACAGTAGTGAAGGTACTATTAATATATATGAGTTAGTCCAACGCTCAATCTATGCGCTCAACGCCCACCCACTAATATAAATAACATCAGATCCAAAAGCTATGAGAGTATCATAAAGGCGGTCGCTCTCTCGTCAGGTAGCCCGCCTTACTCCCCCAACAGGGGGGTAATCATTATCCCTCGGAAACAAGGGCGGATTGAACTTCGAAGTATTCCACTAAAACGTCCTCGAGGAGCTCGGCCTCCTGTCCTTGACCCTCCCCCTCATCTTCTGCCTCCGCTTCTTGCGCAGTCCGACGGTCTGCCGCCGCTGGAAGCTCCGCCGCACCCAGTCGACGATCGACTCCCGCAGCAGGATCAGACCGGTGCCGATGACGACCGGTATCGCGAGTTTCCAACTATTTTATAGCCGCGTTAGTACGCCAGGGCTCCGTAGGCCGCTACGGGACCGGGACGTCTGAGACTCACAAGAACAAGACATTTTGTTGGATACCGGGAAAGTCTTCGAAGTTTTGGCCGAAGTAGCCGGTTATGAAGGTCAACGGCAGGAAGATTATGGTCGCCGTCGTCAGCTGCTTCATGCTCTCGTTCTGGTAGGTGGCTATCGTGTTGAAGATGAGATCGATCATGTGGTTGGCCGACTCCTTTATCTGGTTAAGGCTCTCAGTGATCAGGACGCAGTGATCATACACGTCGCCGAGATAGGTATAGGCCATGGGTGTTATGATGACGCCCCCCAGAGGATTTTGCAGTTCTCGGGTCACTTGGTCTCCGGTCAGCTTCGTCTTGTGGTCGCGGAGCGCGTTGATGAGAGCCTGTATCGGATTGACGAAGCTATACATCTTGTTGATCTCAGAGATGATTATGTACAGGTTCTTCGTGTGCTTGATGTTGGGGTGCGTGAGGACGTCCACCTCTAGGTCGCCCACCACATCGGAATAGCAAGCGGTTACCGGGAGGGCCATGTCGATGATCGCGTCGATGATGGCCTGGGCGACCATCGAAGCGTCGCACGACTGCCGGAGGATGGTTGTCGGACTTCTTAACCGCTCTAGGATGGGTTCCTCGACGTCATCGGCCGACTGCTCGAAAAAGGCGATAACCGTGTTGTCGGATGTGATGAACATCGCAACCTGCTCGGCCATGACGGCGACCTTCCTCTGGGCCAAGGCGGAGTGTTGCTCCATGAAGTCTGTACGGGCATCGTTCGACGCGGCGTGATATCTCTGTAGCGTGCAGAGACTATCCTGATCGAAGACCGTGGACAGGTTGCTGGGCTTATGCGTGAAGCTGTGGCCGGCGGTGGGACGCGGCCAGACCCCCCTTTCGAGGCCACTCGTCGTGGCTGGTTGCCTTGCCTTCTTCCCTTGGATCCAACCATGAAGCTTCCTAGTGATCCTTTTCACGGCGCCACCGCCCTTGACGCTGCGGCCGTCATCATCGTCGTCGCCCTCGCTCTCGTCGCTGCTGCTGTCGTCCTCGACGAGGCGGACGAGTTTCAGGCAGGTTAAAATAAGGAATGCGTGATTCGCGTACCAATCCACTTTGGTGCGGTTCCTTGTGTTCATGATATCCTCTATGGACAGTCGATGCAGATTCTTGTATCTCCCTAAGGCTTGAATGACGTCCCACGAGAGGCCGTTGACATTGATCCACCGGCACTTTACCCAGCTCGGCTGCGGTTTTGTTACGAACTCAATCAGTTCCTTATTTTCGAGCTCGTGGATTTCCAGGTCGGTCTGCGAGAAATCGACAACGGTGATCTGGCAGGCGGCATGGAGGGTTGGCAGCGAGCCGGGCTGTCCGCCGTCGGGCTTGGAAGGGTCCATGCCCGGTTCGGCGCCCGGCTTCCATCCCGGAGGGCCCGATTCGAACTCTTCAAACTCTTCTATGGTGCGAAAGGTGTTGGCGCGCGTAACTCGCCGCCTGAACTGACCAGCAGTGGGCGTCAGAGACGGGTGATGGGAGGTGTGGCTCGTAGTTTGCTGTAACGGCGCCGTGGTGGTGTCGAGGTGGAGATCATTTTGGACGTGAGATCTTCTACGACCGGGGACATTTCCAGGAGGGAGAGCCGTGTGTGCGCTTACCGCCCCCGAGAGCTCTGTAGATGGTGTTACGACGTTTCCAAGGTCCGCTGGCATATCGGGGAAGCCTTCGGTAGCCGTACTGCCAGAGGACGAAGACGAGGGATGTGAAAGGGTTTCTGGATGTGATATGATGGCCACTAAACATTACGAGTTGATTGACCTCGTCTTTTCGGAATTGAGCATCAGGTCAAGGTTAACTCAGTAGTCGCTCGGGGCCTGCTAGAGACAATGCGAGTCGATGCCTTCGAGTAAGGAGGCGACAGTACGAACCACGAAGGAGAGAATATAGGCGTGTCAAGTCTTCGCATAAAACGGCCGATCAGGTTCCTCCTATTCGCATCATTGCAGTACCTCTATAAAGGTAATGCGAAACACGGAAGGGTGGTTTATGGAGCCGACTACTGGTAGTGCTCCATTCCGGCCGTGCAAGGTGCCCATGGAGAATGGTGAGATTGCGTCGATAAGGTAGGTAGTGACTGATAACATTAAAGGCACGACCAGCGGCGTTGAGTTACCACTAAAGCCACTACCCCCACCTAGCCTTATTACGACAATCCAGTACAACCTAGGCCTTTTACTAGCAAAGTAGACATCATTCGCAAATACCGACCCCACACTACATAAAAACGCGGCATATTCCTGTGCGGACAAATGCACAGAACGTTTAAGCGCAAACCCATAATGCAAATAAGAGGCATTCAGCAAAATACTGCTTTTTTCAAACTTTCAGCCATCCTAAGGGTGTGTTCGATGGATCTCAGCGGCCGCGCAGCTTGTAGCTTTTCGCTACTTCCCCCCATATTAAACTCTAAGAGCCATAACGCCTTTCCCTATCAGGAAGCGATCATCGTGAGACTTCATGAGCAACGGCTGCGAAGATATTTTTGGTGTACCCTTGGCAACCAGGCCTAGACGGACTAGCTTATCGCAGCTGCTGAAGAAACGCCAGCGGCGGGAAGCTGCCCTAACAGCCACTGAAGCAGTAGCCACTTACATTGATTTTGCCCTTTATGATCTCATAAGTTTGTTAGTCTGATAAGAACTTATCTCAGCTAGCTCAGGCCTCCCTGGCTCGTTTTCCCAATTTCTTCAAAGTCACTCAAGTACCGCTCCACAACGCTAAATATTAACCAATCAAAACCCAAATCCCCGTAACGACCCAGCGAGGCCTGAATTATAATTGCGTAAAAACGTTTTCGTTTAGCATTTTTGCTTTTTTAAAAAAACAAAAATTTATAATAATTTAATAATAAAATATTTTTATAATAATATATATATATTTATATAATTATTTTAAACATAATTTATTATTAATATTATTTTAATATTAATTAAAATCTATTTATTATTTTTAAACCTTAACGTATTTATTAGTTATAACCCGAATTTATCGTATTTTTTTTTCAAAATACGATAAATCCGAATTTTCTTAATTTTACTGCGTTATGCTCTTAAAACAAAATATACGTACGCATATTTTAAATTTTTGGCATTAATATAAAAAAATTAATATAACGTTTAAAATTTTTATTCGTAATTAAGTTTTTTACGACGATTTAGGCCGAATTATTAATTTAATTACTTAAATTAATTAATTAATTAATATCTTAAAAAAGAAATACGTAAAAAATCATTAATATATAAAAATTAATAGGAATTTTTAATTCCGATTAATTAAAACCTCGCTATACGTAAATATTATAATATATTATACGGGGAATTTATAATTTTCGTAAAAAAGCTTAAATTTTATTATTCGTTAAAAATATTATTCGAAATTAAAATAATTTATATTATTTTGAATAAAAATTAATATTATATAAAAACGTTTATTTTTAATCAATTTAAGCTTTTAAATTAAATAATTATATATTTTAAAAATATAATAATTATATAATATAAAATAAAAAGCGAAACGATTTTATAATAATAATAATTTAAATATTTTTATATATTTTTTTATAATTCTAATTATTATAATTAAAATAATTTTTAAAATTAACGGCAATTATTTACTTTATTAATTAAGTAAATTTTTATTATTTTCGGATTTATTACGGAATAATATTAATATATTAAAGGGATTAAATATTTATAAAAATTATTATATATTAAATAAAAATATAATTCGGTTAATAAAAAAATTAAAAAATTATATTAATTTCTTAATAATTATATAATTTTAATTAAGATAAATTATATTTTATAATTAAATATAATAAAGCGATATTTTATTTTAATATAATAATTTTAATATTTAAAATTATATTCGTAATATAACGTTTCGATATAATATCGTTATATAAAATATTATTATAATTTTTATTCGTTATTATAATCGTAGTTTTTAAAAAAATTAAAATAATTTATATTTTAATTTAATTAATATTATAAAATTAAATAATTTTATAAAACGTTATAATAATATTTAATATTATTTAATATTTTTTACTAATTCGTAATTAATATTATTCGGACTTTGTCATTTATTTTTATTAATATATTTTATAAACATAATAAATAAAAATTTTCCGGTTTTTTTAAATTAAAATATATTCCGTATAATAAGCGCCGTTCGATTTTGTTAAATATAATTAACGAAAATAAAAATATTATTAATAATATTTATAACGTTTAATTTTTTTTAAAAATATATAAATTAAAAAAATAATCTTATTAATTTTTAAAACGTTTTTATTTTATTTATAAAAATTAAAAAATAATTAATTATATTTAAAACATATAAATTAATTAAGCTAAAATAACCGATTTATATAATAAAAAACGGTGGTTTTTTTGTTTTTATTTTATTTTATATATAAATACATTTTTTGCTTATATTTATACGTATTTATTAGCCCGATATTATAATCGAGACGTATAAAATATAAATAATTTTGGAAACGGATTATTAATTTTTAAATAAAATAACGTAATTATATTAAAAAGTTTCGAAATTTTATTTTTTTAAAATTTTTATCCTTTATATGTATAATATTCGTATATTTACGTTATTTTTATAGAAATTATGTATATAATACGAATTATTTATAACAAAAATATTTAATATATATGGAATTTTTTAAAATACTTTAATTAAAATATTTTTTTCGAAAACCGATTTTACCGAATTTATAAAATATATATATTTCCGGTTAACCGTCGTCGAATTTAAATTTATCGTATATAACGTAATTATTAAATATTTTAATAATACCGAATAAATAAGAAAAATATTACGAAATTTTAATTAAAACGTATTAATAAATATAAATCTTTTTAACGAAATTTTTTATTATTATTTGCTAATAATACGTTATTTAATAATATAAATAATTTAATAAATACTTCGTAAATATTTTATTTTTTTAATTCGAAAATATAACTTATTTATATTATTTTTTAAATAATACGGTTTTAATTAAAATATATCAAATAAAACTTTTTTATCGGATAATTACAAAACTGGAAATATTTTTAATACGGCCGATATTTTATAAAACGATAATTTATTAATTTTATTAAAAATAATAATTAACCATTAATTAATAATATTTATGTTAATAAAAATTTCGAAATTATTATTTTTTTAAAAAAAGTTTAAATTTATTTATAGTTTTTATATATTTTATAATATAATAACGTTAATTATATTAAATAATTAATACCGATATTATTTTTTTTATAAAATTAATTAATTTTATTATGGCAAAAAAATATTTTATTTCGATTAAATATTACGTTATAAAGAGAGAAAGCGCTGTTAGCGCCGCCGAATTGGGCGGAAAGCGTCGTTATTTTAGGAGGTACCAGCAGCGTGGGGAAAACCGTGACAAAAGGTCGAAAGCAGGTATTATATATTTGGCCAGATCTCCTACGTATGGGATTATTTGTACCTGGGATCTAGTTTCGGTTCTTTGTATTAGCGGAACGTCCAATTTTAATATTTTTCGTCTTATTCTTATTTCCTTATTATTTACGATAAATTTATCCCTTATTGCCCGAAGTTAGCGGACGTAAATTGCCATAGTTATTTTACTTTATATATGGCAATAATGGTTTCCGTATTTTTTTTCGGCCTTTTTCTTATTTACGTTATTTAAAATAATCGGTCCTTTTATTTTTCGCCGTCGATGATTATTTACCCGTTTCCGCTTTCCTAACCAAATAACCGTTAATCCGATAATCGCATTTTCGCCTGTAGGCGTAAGTAATCTATACGAAAACTACGCCGCTTTTCTTTAATGTTTTATTGCCCGAAAAACGCAAAACCGAACCGCGAAATAAGTGCCGACGTTTTCTGTTAAATAATATATTATTTATTAAACGTAATTAAGTAATATTTGTTTTATTAAGCCGAAATATTTTAAGGAAACCGAAATTAATATTAACGGTATTCTTAATAAATAAAAATAATATACGAAATTATTTTTTAAAACTTTTTTTATAAATTTTTTATATTTTTAATTTTATTCGTATAAGTATTATATTAATATAAAGGTTGGCGACTAGTAAATATCGATTAAAAATTTTAAATACAAAACGATTTAGGATTTTTTTTTATATATTTATAAACGATATAAAATTAAATTTTAAAATAACGATAAAAAATATATCCGTTAATTTTAACAATTATATATAATAATTAATAATTGGTATATAAACCGGAATAACATTAAAAAAAATAAATAAAGTACGTAAACAATTTTTTTATTTTGTTATATTAATATAATTAATTAATTATTTAATCCGAATTATAAATTTTTTTAATATATAATTAATATTATAAATATATTTTGGTTTTTCGTTTTGGTTACCGGCCGCCGAATATCGATAATAAGTTAATATTTAATATAAATAACTTACGAGTTATTTTAATATTTAATATTACATTTAATATAAATTTATTTTCCGATAAACGGTATTATATTTAATTAATTAATTATTATTAGATTTTATGTTATACCGGAATACGATTTATAAAATTTATGGATAATAAGTGGAAAAAGCTAAAAAATAACTTTATCGAAAAGTTTTTCGGTTGTAAAGTTATTTAGTTTTTTTCGTTAAATAATAATAAAAATTAGGCGCCGCTGCTGGATAAAGATTTTAAATTATTTTAAAGCCATTTTTTTTTAAAAGATTATAGAATGCGGATATTTTAAGGCTTTTTATTACGAAAATATTTAGATAATAATTATACGGTATTTTATTACTGGACGGTATATACCGGTTATAATTATTAAATTTATTTATTATAAAGGGGTTAATAATAAACTTAAGTTATACGTTTTTATTATAATTTATTTCCGGTATCGAATAATTAAATATCGTTTAAATTAATAATTTTTATTTAGGATTATTTTTTATTTTATTTTTATTAAGAAATTTCTTTTCTGTATTATTTTTACGATTTTCGCTTTTGCCCTATATAATAACGTATTTAATACGCCGAATTTAATAAACGTATTTATTATATTTAGATCGAAACCGCCGCGATTTAAGTAATATATTTTATTTTGATAAAAGGTATCCAAATTGAAAATCCCGGTTTTCCGTTAATATTGTGGGATATTGCTTTTTGAAATTAAGGCCATATTGTATTTTAAACTTAAAAATAATATTAGTTAATAAAATTTCGATTTAGGATATAAAAAAAATAAACGTTTAGGTTTGTTAAAAGAAATATTGCGAATATTACGAATAATACGTTTCGTATTTTTTTTTTATTTAAGATAAAATAATAAAAATAGTTAATATTTATATGGATTTGGGAATTATGTTAACCGGATTTCGTTTTTAGGAAATATATTAAATTTTGTACGTAATTAAATAATGCGTTATAATTTTTAATTTGTGATATTTTATTATGTTTACCTAAATAAAATTATTAATTTCGATTTTTAAAATTTTTTTTAGAGGAAGAAAAGAAAAATTAATTATTTTGATTATTTACGTACGTAAGCCTTATGCGTGATTTTCGAGTTATTTTGGATATGGTACCCGAAGAAATATGGGCAAATTTTCCGTTGGATCCGGAAATTGTCGAGCTTGAAAAATAACGTACGTAATTTAAGTAAGGTAAATACCAAATCGAAAGTTATAAAAAAAAGGAAAAAATCCGGAAACTTACTAATAAAATTTATATAAAACGTACGTAACGTAAAAGGCAGATTATTAAAAAATATTGCAAATATTATTTTTATAATTGTTTTATTTAAAATATTAAAAAATAAATACGGGACAAAAAGGAGGAAAAATATACGGAGCCTATTATTAATATTATTATTCCAAAACGTATTAAATTAACGGAAATTATTTGCTACCAGCCTAATAACTTAATTAAAAACGAAATTTTTAATGAAAAATTAAAGTTATTAATTTTATAATAATTTTTTACGATAAAAAAAATAATTAAGCATAACCGTATTTAACAGAAAACTAAGGTTTATTTATCCGTTAAATTTAAGTTACCTAAAACGGAAACCGAAATTATGTCCAGCTTTAATTAATTCCGTTTTTTATGCAAATCGCGTAATATCCTGATTATATTAATAATAAGTAATTTTTTTTAAAAAAACGGGCTTTTATATATTGCCGTTTTGTTATTATAAATAATTATTGCGATAATTATTATTTGATCGGGCGTAAACGGATTAAGTAATACGGCGAAAAAATCCGGTATAAATATTTTAAGTATAAAAACTTTAAGTTTTAATATTTGGATTATTTCCGGAATTATATTTAAAATATTTATAATATTATTTTATAATTATTAAAGTAAATAAAGTAAAAGCGATTTTGTAAGGCGAAATGTTACCGGATAATAAAAGCTAAATAAAAGAACGATAGAAAAATTAAATATTATAATTATTTCTAAATTGTGTTTTTATTAAGGTATCTTAATTTTTTGTATTACGTTAAGTATAGAAAATTAACGAATTAATCGTAATAATAATAATTAACTTAATATTTATAATTATATAAAAATTATTACGGTAGACGAAACCGTAATAATTCTGTATTAAAGATATTTAAGCTTATAAATTCTAAATATTAGTCGTTAATTTTATTATAAAACCTTGTATTTTTCTTTTCGAACATAATTAAAGAAAATAAATAAATATAAAGGATTTATACGTAAAAAGCTAATATATTTATTATAAAGATTAATAATTTTTTATTTAATTTCGGCTAATTTTTATTTTATTTAGGTTTCGAAAATTTCCAGTTTTCTTTTAATCTTAATAATGGCATTTTAAAAAGATTTATCCGGATAATTTATCCGGATAATTTGCTTATTTTTAATAAATTATGTTTATTAATTCGTTTGTATTTAAAAGCTAATAACGGTTTTGTTTTATAAAGGTATTAATAGATAAATATTTAAAAATTAAAATTTATAACGGGATAAAATAAATTATTTAAAAACGTATAAAATTAATAAAATTATTAATAAAAATAATTTATAGTAAATTAATTATTTAACTTTTTTAATTAATCCGTAATTATAAATAATATAGAAATTTTCTTAATAATTACCTTTTTTTTCTTAAATCTTTATTATAATAATTATTTTCGATATATTAAAAAAAGGCGTTTAATAAAAAAACGGCGTTTTATATGTTAAATATTAGAAGTTAAAATTTTACTTATAATAAATATAATTTTTAAATTAATAATAATTAAACGTAACTTTAATAATAATATCGTTATTAATTTCCGATTTATAGGTTCTAACTTTAAGATATAATATTATTACAAAAAGTAAATAAAAACGTTTCGTATATCCGAAATATTCCGTAATTTTTTCGGTATAAGTTTTATAATGTTAAAATAAGTTAATTACTGGAGTAATTAAAATATATAAGGGAATAAACGTTTTTTAAATTAAAGAGAAATTCGAAGTAATTTCGGCAGATCCGATATATGTTATGTTTGGATACGTCGTACTGGATAAGTTATTTTAATATATTGAAATCCGGTTTTTAAGGGCAATTTGTGCAAATATGATAATTGGAAAAATTGAGGATATGCTGTCGTTTAGCAGACGAGGAGCCAAAGTATTTTTGGTACCGCGAATAATCGTAAGTATAACTGCCTGAGGTTTGTAAATATTATTGGAAAGCCGCCTAGATTAAAAAATACCGATTATATAATCCGTAATGCTTTATGTTAAGCGTTAATTTATTACTTAAGTTTAATAATCGCCGTAAGTTTTTTATAAAGGCTTTAAATAAGTTAATATTAAATTTGGGGATTACGGGATTATATTATATATTATTTTAATATAATTTGTTATAATTTTAATATAAATATTAACGTTAATTATAGGAAAATTAATTTTAATTATTAGAATTACGTAATTGCCTTATAATTTTATTAAATTATTAAATTTTTTTTCGGAAGCAATTTATAATTATTTTAAGTAATAAGGCATAAATAAGAAGGCAGTAAGAAAATTTTGCTATATTAACTTAAGAAAACGGTATAAATTTCCGCCGTATTATTTATTTTTATTAATTTTCGAATTCCGACGTTTAAATTTTTTTTATTTATAGTATATTATTTTTAATTTATCATTTTAACCCTAATTTATTATTATTATTATTTTTATTTTGCAATTAATTACCTGGGACGAATTAAAGCTTATCCGCGTTTAAGTTTTTCCATTTTATATACTTTTATTCCGGATTTTTTTATTACTTATCTATATTATAAAATATAATGGCAACCAAGTAAGTAATTAGTATAGTATAAATTGCGGCGTTTTAATAATATATGTAATTTTATAATTTTAATTATATTACCTTTTAATATTACTCCCGTAATATTATTAATATCGAATACGTTTTATTTTAAAAAAATTTAATTAAAGGTTATATTATTTGTTCCGATTTATTAGTATTTTTTTATTTTTTCGTTATTCCGGTTATATTATGTATTAATATATTTAGGTTTTTATTTTAATAATATTTTATTACTTAATTTTAATACGTTTTAATAATTTATAGATTTTTTAATTAACAAGTTCGTACGCCGAATTTGTATTAATATTGATATTAACGCCTTTATAACGAAAAACGTAAACGGAAAGTATTTTTTCGATTAAACGAAAATCGTAATTAAAGTAAAGCATTTCCGTACCCGTAAAATTTTCCGAAAGAAATAAGCTTTATTTGCAGTAGTTACGGGACGCCTAAATTTTATTTTCGTTATTTTTCGCCTGTATCCAAACCTTATGGCCAATATATATATCCCCGGGCCGAAATAAATAAAAATTTTTAAGGATAATTTGCGAAATATGGCCGCCGTATTTAAAAAAATAATTAAACGTTAAAATACGTTTTCGTAAGCATTATTAGATAACGATATAATATTACGAACAATTATAACGATAATTTAATATAATTAATAATATTAATATCGGAAAACGGAAAAAATAAATTAAATAACCGTACGAAATTAATTAACTTTGTTATATTGCATTAATTAATACGAATTATATATTTTTTTATTTAACTTATTTTTTATCGTAAATACCCTTACCGCCGAAATATTAAGAAATTTGGGTTTTAGTAAATGGCCGCCGATGCCGGGAATTTTTAAATTAACGTTATTATTTTTGCTTAAGCGTTTATTAAAGTTAAATATATTTTTGGTATTTCCATAAATAATTGCCATATTTTTACTAGAAGTTATAATGATCTTTTTATTTTTTATATTTTTATTATTTTCCGAAAATCGCTTTTATTTTAATTAGTTACGTAAACGTTTAATATAAAAAATTATTTAAATTTTTAATTATTTATTTTAAAAATTAAGTATTAATGCTTTTTAAATTATATTAACTTATTAAAAATTGAAAGTAATAATAATTTAGTTAAATAATATAATTGTTAATTATTTTTTAATAAGCGGCAATATATTAAAATATTAAGGGATAACAAGTTAAAAATTCGTACGAAAAATCGGTTTTAATAACGTTAATTCGGAGGTATACTTATATAAAATATAATTAATACTTATAGGTTTTTAACCGAAATTAAAACGATATTTTTAAGGCAATTTATTTTTTTTTGTTAAATCGAAAGGTTAGGCATATAATATTATGATAATGCCGTTACGGGAAAAATTAAAATAATTAATAAAGGTAATACCCCTAGTAATTTTTCTAAAGTAAAATTTTTTCTTTATTATTTAAGGGATTAAAATATTTTACGTATTATTTATTGTAATATAAGATTTTTTCGAACGAGGTTTTTCGGAAGTTCGAAAAAGTACGGCTAAGTAAAATTACTTTCCCGTTTATAAGGCTTATGCAAATATTTTATTTATATTATATTTTCTAATTTTATTTTAATATTTTAATATAATGATTTTATATTGGTTAATATTTTGGCATATAGTTATATTTACCGAATAATTCGATTTTTTATATAGTAAATTTTGTTTATATTACGGTATTTAATATGTTAATATAAATAATTTTTTTTTTTGCGGGATTAGCTTATGAAAATTTTTTTTAAGGATTTAAAATTTATAAAATATATAATATCGTAAAAGATATTTTTTGTAAGGTTAATTAAAAAAATATTATAAAAATTATAAGTTCGTAAAATATAAAACCTTTTATAAAGTTTTTTTACGAAGTTTATTAATAAAAAAAATATTATAAAAATAATAAGTTCGTAAAATATAGGATTTTTTACGAGGTTTTTTTTGCAAAATATTTTTTATAAGGTATTTTTTACGAAATATCTTTTAAATTTAATTAAAATAATATTAAAAATAAATTTTCTTATAAGATTTTTCCTATAAGCTCCGGTTTTATAATAAGTCCTTTTTTTATCCCTTATGTTTTTCTTTTCGTTTTGCCTTTTTACTTTAATTTAAAAAATTTTCTAAAAGCTTTTCCCGAAAGATTATTATTTTGATACCCCGTTAATAGCATTTTAACTTACGTTTATTTATAATGCCGAAAAATAATAAATATTCGGAATATCCCTTTATTATTTACGTTTTAAAGAATTATTATAAATTATTATGTATTTTTTTTATATAAGGAATTTTTTAGCCAGATATTTTATTTTTTATATTTACGTAAAAATAACTTTTTTAACAGGTTATTATTATCGGTAAATATTTTTATTTTTATTTCCGAAATTATGTATTTTTAGTTTTTATTTTCGGGTTTTATATTTATTTGCTAGGGTATTTATTTTTAAGCGAGTTTAGTTTTAAACCTTAAATATTTATTTTTGGCTATTCGATTATGTAATGGGAATAAAAAAAGAAAAAAGTTACCGCCGACTTACCTTAAATTATTTTTAATAAATATATTTATATTTGCTTAATTAGCCCGATTAATTATAGCGGACGATTTCGTACGAATTATTACGTTATTATGTCCGATTTTATATATCGTCCGAAAACCATATAAGCAATTAATCCGGTTTTTACGGAAAAAGTATTGGTTTAAATTTGTACTAATTAGATCCGGTACCGGTTTAAGTCCGTATTAATATGGGGCCATAAGCCGGATTGGTTTAAATTTATATTAGTACTGGGCCTAAACCGTATTGGTATTGGAATTATTTAATCCTAGGGTTTATTAGTTCAAATATGTACTGGTACAAATTTATAAGCCGTATTGGTATCGGAATTATATTAATAAATATAATTTGATTTATATTAATTTAGATCCCGTATTAATTTAGATTTATATTGGTTCAAATTTCGTATTGGTTTTATTTTTATATTGGTTTTGGCTTTAAGCCGTATTGGTTTATTTCTGTATTAATTATACCGTTTTTATAAAATTGGTTTAAATCCGTATTGGTTTATCTGGTGTGAATATAAACCAATCTATATATAGATTAATATATTTTAGATAAGGTTTTCGTTTTGCTTAAGATATTATATATATATTCGGTTAAGTTATTTGGTTAAATATAAAAAAAATCCATTTAATAAATATATATTTATTTATTTTTTATAATTAAAATTATTTAATTTTATAATTATTATTTTTCGACGTTTTAATATTTTGGTTTTATTACGTCTATAATTTTGAATAAAATTTTAAATAAACCGTTTTTATGGCTTAACCGTTTTTATTAATAAGGGATTTATAACCGAAAATTAATAAAGTTTTTTTAATTTATAACTTAATAGTTTTTCTTTTTAAATAATATTCGGATGTTCCCGGTATAAAATTATCTAGCTATAATTTTAGGTATTTTAACGCCTAATATCGCCGGAATTCCGTTTATATAAAGGTCTATCCCGTTTAATTATGGGGTTACGGCAGTACGATAATTTATATTTAATACCTTACGTCCTTTACATTTAAATAATTATTTTTTAAATTTTATTAAATAATTTCACGTTTTAATTATTTAAATAAGTTTTTAATTATTTAAATTTAAGTTATTATTAAACGAAATTCCCAGGTTTAAATAATATTTATATCCGTTTGGATTTTCCGTTTTTATAAATAACGGACATACCAAATTTAATATATAAATAATAGGTTAATTGCCGCAAACGTATAAAACCGGTTATTTAAAATATGACGGGATATTTCCGTTATTTTTGATATAATTTATTTTGCTTTATTATATTTTCGTAAGGAATTTTTAAATTATTAATTTAATATTTTTTAGTTCGCCCCTTATATTTTTAAAGGTTTACGTAATGTTTTCCGTTATAACTTTTGCCTTTTATTTAAATAATATTTAATAAAACTGTTAATAATTTAAAAGCCGTTAATAATAACAAAAAGTTATTAACAATTTACTAGAAGTTCTTAGCAGCGACAAAAGCTGCTAACAGCTCTATAGCTACTAATAGCCTTAAAATTATTAACAATAATAAAAATTACTAACAGCCCTTATTAATTATTAACAGCCTATTAAAGCTGTTAATAGCCTAGCAAAAGCTGCCAGCAGCCCTAAAGTTATTAACAGCTTTACAATTACCAACAATACTATTAGCCGCTAACAGTAACAAAAAACTATTAATAACCCCAAAGCTAATAATAATAAAAATTATTAACAGCCCATTAAATCTATTAATAGCCTAAAAGCCGTTAATAATAACAAAAATTATTAATAGCTTATTAAATTTATTAATAGCTTAAAAGCCGTTAACTTATTAAACGGCCGCGGCCTATAACTTTTAGTAACAGGATATAGGCATTAGAAAAAAGCAGAAATTAATGTATTTTTTGATATCGTTATTTGGCGCGCCGGCGGACCAGTAAAAACCTTTTTAATTAGCTTTTTGTTATTATTATTCCTATATAATCTATAATTAATACCACTTTTATCCGTAACCAGCTATATTTCCGTCAATTAATTTTTTCATTTTTTAAACGCGCTAATATTATTAGAAAAATTACCGGCTAACGCCAGTAAATAAAAAAAAACTAAACTGTTGGGTCGAAAAATTAAAAATAAAGAAAATAGGAACCTAAATAAGCTAATCCTATTAAGAAAATAAATTAAAATTATGCTTTTAATTATTAATATCATTTTTATTTTAAATTTAATAATCCACCCTGTAAAAAGTTAGCCGGAGGTAATATCTTAACCTTTATTAAATCGTTCCGTTATTTCGGTCCCAAAATCTTTTTTATTTTTCGTTTTTTTACCGTTTTTCTGTATTAAACCGTATCGTAAAGTTTCGTATTACCTAATAAAAGCGAAACGGGCTTTATTTAATATCGCCGGTACATTACCGGTATATTACTGGATTTAATAAGATCCACGGCAAAATACGATACAATCTAATATAAAAATATAAGGTTTCTAATCTGGGATATAATTACGTATCGGGAAAAAACCTAATTAACCTTTATTATTACATCTTAATTTTTTTTGTATTTTCCCTCTAATTTAATATTAAAACTTAATTTCTTTAAGGAACGCCGCTGTTAATTTTATAATACGGGGTTCCTTATTTGCTAAATTACGTATAACGATAATTTCCGGATATAACTTTAGGTATTATTACGGAAAATATTCCGGAAATTTTTTTGCCTTATAACGTTATTAAAAAAATTACCTAATTATTTAGCATAATTATATCCGTAATTTCGTATATTTATTATTTTACTTTAACCGCAATTTAATTTTAGGCTAAATTATTTTTCGAAAAATATTTTTAATATAATACCGGACGGAATATAACATAATAAATTTTAACCGGGTTTTTTCGTTACCCCGGTTCGCCATAAACTTTATAATATTAATTAATTTAATTAATATTTTGTTAAAAAGGCGTATTTTATATATAATTTCCAAGGTGAAAATAAAAAACCGTAAAGCCTTAACCTGGGTTTTTCGGAATTTAACCTTTTATACGGACATATAATTATTTATCTTTAAGGCTTTACGTTCGGGTTCGCCGATTTTCAAAAATTTATACAAATTTTAAAAATTTAAAATTATAAAACTTATTTTATATAATTTTCCATATCCGTTAAATCCGTTATATAAATTCCTTTTTATATCGATATTTTAAACTTAATTTTACTTAAAAACAAATTCGAAAACTTAAAAAACAATTAATTCCTTTTTATAATAAATATTATATAAAATTTGTTATTTAGTAAATTTCAGAATCCGACATAACGAATTAATATAATTAATATTTTTTTATTTACGTTTTTTTTCGGAAACAAAATAATTAATTAATTATTTATTATAATTATTTAATAATTATTATAATTTTGATTTAAATATCCTTAAATTAATATAAAAGTTCGAAAATAATAGTTATTTAAGGTTTATTAGTAATTAATTGCGGTTCGCCGGTATTTACGGCAAATAATTTTTCGATTATTAATTTTAATATTTTCTATTTAAATTAAAAAGCCGGTAATAAAAAGGCAGGCAAATAAGTATAAAAGTTTTTAAAACTTTTATATAAACTTACGAAAATTATTTTATTAATTTTTAAACTATATTTTAACAAATTTATAAATAAAGGATAAATAATAAATAATATTTTTCTTTATTAATATTATAATCGTTATTAAATTAGACTATCGTATTTAAAAAAGATTAATTTATTGGCCTTTTATAATAATAAGGTTGGAAAATTAAAAATATTAATAAAATATTATAAAGAACGTTTTAATTCTATTTATGCGTATTATTACGTAATATAAGATAAATAACCGAAACGGTAGCAAAAAAACCAATAATTTTTATGCGTTAATTTTATCGCCTTATAATTTAATTATTTAATAAAAGCGAAAAATCATTTTTAATTATATAATAATATTTTTTTAGCTTAATTTATATCAGATTTAAAATGGAAAAATATAAGGCCTTATATTATAACGGGATATTATTAGGTTTTATAATTTACTTTTTCATTAACTAATAACTGTTTTTTATTTTAAATTATAATTATTACTAAATACTTATTAGGAGAAAATATTTTAACGTTAATTTTTATTAAATTTTCGTTAAATATATTAAGGTAACGGTATTAGGAAATAACTAAATATTTTTAATTTAATTTATTAAAGTATTTATATTTTTTTAAATATATTACTTACCGTTAATAACTAATTCGGGTACGTTTAAAGGTAATTTCGGAATAATTATCCTATAAATCCCGCAAATTCCATAATACGGCAAATATTTTACGCGTTATATAAATTATTTTCCAGTTAATATAACTTATATTGGCCTTTCCGGTAAAATTCGAAAAATTCTGTTTGCTAAATTTAATCGTCCTTTTTTTTGCCGTTAAATAAATTTTCTTTATGTCGGCATCTTTGGATTTCAGGCGTAGGAAATATTTTTTAAATTTGTTAATATTAATTGCTTTTACCTTTTTAAAATATTATTCGCAAAATCGTCCGCTAATGGCTTTGGCCTTGCTAGCAGTAATTTTCTTTTTAAAGCTTATAGCAGTTTTCTTATTTATATTTTTATTTTAATTATTTTTTTCGTTATCGTCCTTATTATCGGAATCGTTATCATATTTTTGCTATGCATAAAATTAATTAAAAATATTTTCGTTATAATTTATTATTATAATTTTTTCGATAACGCCGAAATCGAAATTAATTTAATATATGTTAAATATAAAGGTTGAATAAATAATTAATATTATATTTTTAATTAGGTCGGATTAATTATTTTCGATTTTTTTATAATTAATAATATATTGTCTTATAGGGAAAGTTACGTTAAAACCGAATTTAAGTTTTTTAACGTTAGCGAAATATTTTTTGTATTTTGAGGTTCGCTTTCTTTCTTATATATTTACCTTAATTTGGTTTGCTTATATTTTTTTAACGTTATAATTTTTAGCCGCCTTTTTTATAACGTCCTAATCCTAGCCTAAGTAAATAATTTATATTAAACCTAATTTTATAACTTAATATAAATTATTAACCTAATTAATAATTTTACGAAATTATTTTATACGGTAATTATTAAAATGTAAATATAGAATACCGATAACCTTATTTATTTTTATTAAATCCGGTTTACTTAAATTATTAATAAAGTATTTTTTTATAATTTACTTTAAATAATTCAAAAACTTTTTTTAAATTATTTTTCCAGTTATTCTATATATATTTGGAATTATAATTTTTCGATATAATTAAGTACTTTATTATATTAAATAATATATATTAGTAATTAAGGACTTTAACGGAATTAATAACGTAAATAAGGTATTTTATTTTACCAGCTTGGAATACCTTTTTTAATAATAAGGTACTATTTTCGGAAAGTTTTTTTTCGTCGTAATTTATGCCGTAATATTATAATTAACTGCAAATAAAACCTAAACCGTAATAATTTTAAAATAATTTATTTATTTTTAAAGTTAATTACGGCAAAAAAATAATTTTTAAACGGGACCCGTTAATACGTTTAATTCGACCTTATATATAAAATCGGCCAAATATATATATAAAACTGTTACGGATAATATTATTATAAGGCATTTTGGCGAATAATGATTTACCGGCGGCTTATTAGGGAAGCGGTTAAGGCGATATTTCGAATTTTTTGTTCGCAAATTGGTTAATTCGGATCAGTTTTTAAAAAAAAACGCGTATAGTTAAGGGGGTTAAGGGGGCTTAAAGGGGATTCGGCTTGGTTAACCTGCTTTCCGTAATATGGAACGGGGTATTAACAGCGGCAATCTTTGCGAATTAGAAAAAAAAGGTATATACGCATTAAAATACTATAAAATTTATTATAAATATATTAATTAACGTTATAATTAAGGTTAAATAAGGTTTATAACGTTAATTCGAAAATTTTAATAAATTATATAAAAAAACAGTCGGATTTATAATATAAAATTACGTAACGAATTATTAATTTACATTTTTGCAAAAATTATTATAATTAATACCATATAAAGCCTTACGTTTTTAAATCTTTTTTTGCTTATTAATTAAATAATTTTTTTATATCCTTTATATAAATTTATACGGGAAATATATTTAATTTATTTTAATAAGGGTTAATATAAGATTAAAATTTTAACGCCTAAATAAAAAATTATTAAAAATAAATAATAAAAACATTATTTATAACGTTTTTATAACGTATAATACTTAACGAATTTTTATTTTTTCGTTATAATAATAACCTATTTATTTTTTTATTATTTATTTTATTTTTATTAATATAAAAAAAGTAATTTATGCATTAAATAATATAATAATAATAATTAAGGTCGGTTTATTATAAATTATTTAATTTATTATATAATACCTTTTTTAATAAATTATAATTTTATTATAAAATTATTTTTATTTTGTTTTTTTAATACTTTATATTTTTTTTTGGTTTAAATTAATAAGATATAATATTTAACGATTACGAAATTTTGCCCGTTTAAAATTTATAATTATAAGGTTATTATTAGGCGGGTCGTATAATACGTTACGTAATTTTATATCGTAATAAAAAATTTATAATTTATATATTTTTATAAAAGCCATAATAATTATTTTAACGAAATTTATTTTATTAATTTAATCGGCCGAATCGAATAAAAGCCGTTTAGCTTAACTAAAAAATATAAAATATATAAATATATTATTATCGTAATAATACGGCAAAATCAAATTAATTTGGCCGAAATATACGGGGACGTATTTGTCTTAAATAAGCCGGAACCGGTTATATATCTTATTTTTATACAATAAATAAATAAGATCGTATTTTTAACGCCTTTAACGACAAAAATATAACCGTAAGATAATAACCATACCTTAAAAAACGATTTAACCGATCCGGATAAATAAAGCGGGATAACGTCCGCATCTAAGCTACGATTTTCGGCTAATTAAACCCGGATAAAACGTAAAAACTTTTATTAATTAATATATTAATGCTTATAATTATGGAAATTAAGGCATTTTTCGTCTATAAGTCCGCCGTTTGCCAGCTTTAATAAGCATTATTAGGTATAAAATAACCGGTTCTATATATTTTGCCGCATTATCGAACCCTATTAAATACGTTTATTACGTTTATTATCCTTATTTTATTTCCCGCTTTACTTTATTATATTTGTTAAGGCGGCGGCCCCTTAACGTAAATAAAAAAATTAGCGAATAAAAAAAAGGGCTTTTTTTTTGTTATTTTTATCCCGCCGTATAATATTATTATTTAGTTATTAATAATAAAACCGTATCCGAATAAGTAAACGTTAAAATCCTTTTTAACGTTAAAGTTTATAAAGTAATATCCAAAACTATTTACGTATCGTTTTAAAGATATTTTTTAATACGTTTTCGTATTTTATAACTTACGTATTAAGGTTTACGGCCCGGTTATGCCACGATAATAATAACGGTAATATACAAAGGGCCTGGAAAACGAAAGCGAAAACCTGGGCGACGGCGGTACGGTAAAACTTATTTTCGTTATCATTTAAAATATCCAGGTTCGGCATATATATGGAATAATAAACGATAATAGGATTATCGGGGATATAGAGCAAAACGAAAGTTTCCCCCGTATAAATATAGCCGTACTAAATGCTTTTGCCGAATATATATAAAAAAAGTTAAATAACGATAACGGTAACGAATAATTTCGACGCAAACGCAAAATCCTTGCCGTCCTTATTAATAATATTACGTTCCAGTTAAATTTCCGACGCCAAACCCGAAATAATTTTGTTCTTTATTAGCTTATACGGTACCTTATATTCGATCGCAAATACGGGAATATTTCGGTTATCGGAAATCCTATATATATAGAATTAATCGGTTAATTTGCTTTTACCTTTTTTCGCCTGGTAATAAGCCTTAAATCCAGGTTACGTTAAAACCGGCGTTATAATTTTAATACCGTCATTTCCGCCGATAAATATTTGTTTAAAAAATTCGGAAATAACGCCGATAATATTACTAAGATTTATATAACTTTCGAACGTTACAAATCTTTAAAGGCCAAAATTATCCCGTAATAATAAGTCGCCATATATTTCGTCTATTAACTTTTGAATTACGTTTTCGATTATATCGCGTTTAAAATACCGAAAGTTAATTTGGTTATTAATTAAGCTAATTAAAAAAATAACGTATTTTAATTAATATAAAAATAAAAAAACGGCTTTAAAATAAAAAAAATAATTAATCAGGAATTAATTCCATTTTTTTTATTTTTTTACGAAATTATTTTACGGAATAATTTAATACGGGAAAATTCGGCCCGTCGGATTTATAATATTACTTTATATAATTAAAAAACAATCGGTTATTATTTATATAATAAAATTAAGCAAATAACAAATTTCGAAATATTATTAAAGTATTTACGGCCGTAACATCTTTATAAAATTTTCGGCTTTTTTATATCGGCGTTATTTTTTTATATAAACATTATTTTTTTAATATATAGCTTTACGTATTTTTACGTTAACGTTCGGATTTTTCACGTTAATATTCGGATTTTTTATATTAACGTTCGGATTTTTCAAATAAACGTTATAATTTTGAAATTTCGTCTATAATATTTACGGCAAAATATTTTATTTATTTAATTATATTATTATAACTAGAAAAAATTTAATTTATAAATATAAAAAAAGGATTTAATTATTAAAATATGTATATAAATTAATACGTTAATATATTAAAAATAAATTTCAAAATTATAATTAAATTATTATTAATTATTAATATTTACGAATTATTCCGTATATTTTTTAATTAAATAAAAAATTATTTTAATTATTTTATTAATTGTTATAATTATATATTTTGCCTAAAAAATGGTACGAATTATTAAGTCTAAATATTTAAATAATAATTATTATTACTTAACCGGACGTTAATTATTTTTTTAATTTTTAAAATATATATTTATTCTACTTATTTTTTAAATAGCGATTTTGGTTTTTAAAATTTGCAAATAAACGGAAATATTATTAAATATTTTAAAAACAAAATAAAAATTATATCGCAAAATTTACAAAATTAATTATTATTTATAAAGAATTATTTTTTATTAATAAAATTATATTTAAAATAACGAACATTATTAATTAATATATTTTAAAGGATTAAATAAATTATTAATATAAATTTAAATAATAAAAAAAATAATAGGCGGCTTTTTCCGAAATATTAAAAATTTGTATATTTTAATTTACATTTAATAAAATAATTTTATTATAAATTTCGTTATACGTAAAATACTGGAATTACAATTAATATATTATATCTTTAAAAATAATTTATTTCGTCCGTCAGCCCATATCTGTATTAATTTAATAATAAAATCATTTTAAAAAATTAAAATAACCGAAAATATTTTATTTATAACATATATTTAAAGGTATTTTTTCGTAACCGATTTTAATAAACGTATTTATGATTTCGGCCGGTATAATAAGTTATTTTATATTTTTTAAGGTATATTAAAATTTCGAATAATTTAACTTGTTTTTGTACGGAAATTATATAATATTATTTTTTAATATCGGACCGTTCGAAAAACGTAATTAAAATACGGCGTTTTTCCGGTGATACCCAGATTATAATTATTATGTTCGTAAAGGACCTTAGTACATATAAATCTTGGACTTATTTCGGATAATTTTAATACTTAAATAAATTATATTTAAATTAAAAAATATTATATAATATTATGCTTATAAGTTAAAAAAAGAAAATATAAGGCCCGTAATTAATAAGTTAATAATTATCGAATATATGAGTTATTTCGACTTCTGTATAATTTATATAATATATAAATTACAAAGTTACCGATATATATTATGGTTCGTATTAAGTAAATACGAAATCGTTTTGGAAAAACGATATTCCATAAATAAAAATTTGATATTACAAATTTATTATTATGCAAAATTTTATCCGTAACGTATATTTTTTTATTAAAGCCCTGTTAATATATTAAATACCGGAATCCGTATTGGTTTTTAACGGATTATTTTATAAATAAAAATAAATATTATCCCGGATAATAATTATTAAAAACGATACGAAAATATAAGAAATTAATTTTATTAATATTTTTAAAACCGGGATTTTGATTATAATATGAATTATTAATATATATATAAGGTTATTTTTGCTTATAAAAATCGAATTTGTTATTTTTTTTTTAATTACGGCCAATTCGTTAACAATAACGTATCGATTTTTTGGTATAAATAAATTGGCATACGCTTATAAAATATTTTGCGTAATATATTTGGTAATTTTGTTAATTTTAATAATAAATAATATTTTAATCGAAAAGCCTTTATTTAGCCAAATCCGTGCCAAATTTTAATTTTACTTATTTTTTTCCTCGAAACGTTAATTATTACGAAAACCAAATTTATTATTAATTAATGCCGCTATTAAACGATAAATAATCCGATATAAGTTCCGTAATAATATAAAAGTTTTAGCTATAAAAGTTAAACTTTTAAAAGATCCGGAACAAATAAAGTTATTTAAAAACGAAATCGATCCGAAATTTTGGGACCAGATTAATACTTTTATATAAGGTTAAAATTCTCGGCAATATTTCCAATTTAATATAATTTCGATAATTAAATTTATTAAACTTTAGGCTATATTTTAAAATTATTAATAAAACGCCGTAATATTATATTTTTTTATTTATTATTATCGGGAAGCATTAATAAATATATATTTTTTTCGTATTTTTTATTATATATATTTTTGGTATAATAAATATTACCTTTTTGGTAATTTTTATAATATAATAAATTTTCTTTATTTGTTCCGGGATATATTTTATTTTAATTATTATAAACAAAATAATTCGTAAATATTAAATATCCGTAAATTTATTACTTTCAAATTTTTTCGTATATCTTAATTTTTAAAAGGTAAAAAAATTTCTTTAAATTAATTAAACCGATTTTTACATAATTAACGTAATATTTTCTTTTATTTGCATTCCTGCATTATAGATATTCGATCTTGTCTTTTGTAAAATACGTTTTACCGTATTATTTCTGCCGGTATTATTTATAATAAATATTTTAAGAAATAAAATTTTGGTTAATTCGGATAGTAAATCAATAAAATAAAATTAATAATTATAATAAAAATAAAATACGTATATAATATATTAAAATTTAAATCTAAATACTTTATAAATTAATTTACCAACTTAATTAAATATAGTAATTTTATAATATGCGGCAAAAGATAACCTAAAATAATTTAACGGAAAACATATTATTCCAAATACGAACGTACCATTTTAAGTACGAACGTATTATACAAAATGCAGGCGTACCAAAAAATATAAGCATACCGTATAAAAATACGAACGTATTAAAAAGTACAAACGTACCATTATAATAGCTAAATTTGTTATTCCGTTTATAATATTTACATCTTTTGTTAAAATATTATATATAATTAATTAATTATAAAATTCTAATTTATTTAATTAGCCGTAAAATTAATATTTTATCCCGTTAATTAATTTTGTTAAATTATTATTAACTTATTATATTTATCTTTAAAACTTTTAATTAGCTAAAATACTTAAATATTTTTATTATCGTTTCCATATATATTCTTACGTTAGGAAAATAATAATTTATATTTTAAAAAATATTTTATTTATTATATCATATTATAATATATAATATTTAATATCGAATTATAACTTTATACGTATTCGGCTATAATTAATAACCGCCTTAATTTAACCGTTATAATGTATAAGACATAATTTTGGAAAAAATAAAGTTAATTCGGTAACATATTATATTATTATGGCAATAAAGAAATCCTTTAAATTTTATAATATTAATATATAATTAATTATATTCCGCTTTTATAATTTTAATTATTTAATTAATAATAATTATTTTAATTTAATTAGTACGTTATAAATAATAATAAAAAGACTTTATTTAATAATACTTATATTAAATTAACGTATAATAATAATTCCTTAAATAAAAAATATTATATATTAAAAGGGGCTAAAGTTTATCAAAAATAATTAATACGATAATTATATTATGATTTTCGAAAAAACATATTTAATTTATCTTTATATATTAATAATTTTAATAATTTTTAAAATAAATAACTTAAGATATTTTACCAGACAAAGCAAATACAAAAATATTAATAAATCCAAAATAAAAAAATACGATTATTTTTAATATTAATAATTATTTATATAAAACTTAATCCGTTTTTATTTAAAAAATTTATTAAAAATTAATAAGGTTATATATATTTTTTGTATTTATTAATTATTATTTTATTTATTTATTTTCAAATCTAATATTATAATAATTGCTTTTAACATATTTAATATTTATTTCCATTTTTTATTTCCCGAGTATTTGCCGGTTTTGGATATATTTTTCCCTGGCTTTACTTATGCCTTTATTTCGGCCCGATAGTTCCTAACCGGAGACCTAAATAGCTATGCCTTTATTCTTTGCTTTTTTGGTATTTTTATATGTTTAGAAAAATATATAATTAATTATATTAAATAAGTTTAATTTAATTTTAATAAATTATATTTTAATAATAATTAATAACGGTAACTTTTACGGTTTACGTATTATATTTTAACGAAATATATAATATACTTTTGGTTTAGATATTTACGTACGATATCGGAAATATATCTCGTTTATTTATTACGCGCATTAATTCGGGAAAAAAATCCTTTAACGATTAAGATGCGGTAAAAAAAAACCGTTATACTTTTCGCCGTAAAAAAGGAATTTTTTTTAATATAAGTATAACATTATCCTTTTCCGTAATATATTAAAAAAGATTTAATTCCGCCAAAAAGAAAAAATATTATTTAGTTACCTTGGACGGTCCCAAAAAATTATTTGCGAATTTTTAAACGAATACCAAAATAAATATTTGCAATAAATACAAAATAAAATAATTATTTTTAAGTATTATAGAAATTATTAAAATCGTACGGTATCCGTAATTACCAAACTAATATCTATTATTATGTTATCGGGCCAGGAAAAATAACTATTAATTAAAGATATGGATACCTTTTTGGCTGATCGGACCCGGTAATAATACGCGAACCGGTTATTTCCGTACCGGCAAAGTTACATACTTTATAAGCTACCAAAAACCGGAAAATCAAATTTTAGCCTGGTTATAACAGGCCGTTTCGATCTTAATATTTACGTCGTAAATATTATAACTATTAATAATAATAACTTAAATAATTTTTTTTACGTTATTTCCAAAATATGTCGTACTTATAAAAAATATAAACGTTACCGGTACGACTAATTACCGAAATACGAAAAAAATATTTAAAGGTAACTATAAAGAAATAATATTTTTAAACCTTTTTAATATTTTTAACGAAATAATATTATAAAAAGGCCGTATTTTAATTATGATAACAAATTATATCGAAAAATTGAATAAGACGTTAATCCAACCTAAATATATTAATAAAATAATCCGGTTCCGTTTAGCCAATATTAACGTATTTAAATAACTTTTTTATTTTATCTTTAAGTAAATTACCGAAGAAATCGAAGATTTAATTCGGCAAAATATCATAAATATTTAAATCAAACGTTAAACGAACGAATTTGCTATAACGATTCCGTATAAATACCTAAATCCGGCTAAAGTTTTATTTTTTTTTGCAATATCGAGATTACCTTATAAACGCGTTAAACGAAATATAAGAATAAGTAATTTGTACGATATGCGAAAATGAAAAAACCTTAGAAAAAAATGGCTTAAATAAGGAAAAATAACGTAATTACAGCCAAAATATTATAGCTTTCGTTTAAGGCCGGCTAATTATTTTTTTTACGTTATCCTTTTTTTTTAATGCGGATATAGCCGTTTGTCGTCTTTAGATAAAATAAAGAAATATAATAAACAAATATGAATTAGCGGGGCGTCCTAATTAAAATTTAAAATCTTATTTTATATTTTTTCAAAATATTTTAATAACTTTTATTAAAAGCAGGTTTTTGGGCGGGCCTTAATAAAAACAAAACGTTTGGATTATTTTTTATTATAAACGTTCATTTATAAAAATATATACGTTTATATTATAATATTTATAATTTAATATAATATGTTTTTAAAATTATTTTCATATATAACTTATATTTATTTAATAATATTTACGTAATTAATTAAAAAAAATTTAATCCTTATATTATTAAATTTAACGTATTAATTTAAATTAGGTTTTTGTAAAACGATAATAATTAAAACGTTATTTTTTTTTATTAAATTAACGTTTTAACTTAATATAAATAAATAACAACATAATAACCAAATTATAAATCGTTAAAAATACCTATATAGCCTATAAAATTAACTTTATTTACGTATTTTAAGGTACGAAATTTATCCCAAATAATAAAACCTATATTATAATTTAAATTAATACATAATTCTTATTATATAATAAATCTTAAATGATATGTAATTATTCAAAAATTATCCAAAGTCGGTATAAGGTATTCGATAATCGATATACGTATAAGCCCCAAAATAAAAATTATTTTTTTAATACCAATCTTATTACAAAGTAAAAATATGTTCCGCCTAAGACCAAATTTAACCATAAAAGGACGAATAATTATTAACCGTAATTCTAAGTATTTATAATTAGCAAAAACTAATTTCGATTAATCGAATTCGGATAAAGTACCGGTTTATATTAATCTTTTTAATTATATTTCTTAAAACTATAATTTTAACGAAAGGATTTATTTAAATAATATTTTTTTCGGAATCCAAAATAACGAAAAATAAGGTTATCCTGGTAAAGATTACGGACGATATAATAAAAGAAATAGCGAATAAATATTAATATAACATTAGTAACGAAGGCGGTAACTAATAAAATATACGGCCGCGCATTTAAAAAGCTATAAAATATATAAATAAGAATAATACTTAAAATATGAAAATAATTTATACAAATATAATTTAATAAAGAGTTAATATTTTTATGGCAAAAGTTCGTTTTGGGACCATAGTTACTTATACGGGCTGATATCCACTGTTAAACGGAAAGGGCGTATTTGTACCTTTTGGCCAATTGCTTAAATAGCCATTTGCCTTTTTCCACCTTTTGAATGCATTCCGCCGACTTTAATTATTATATAACCCATTTATAATATCTCGGAAGTTTATTTTTTAAGGGTCCGTAATTAAAGTTATTATTTGTTATTTCGAATATATATAAATAAAGTTAAATTTCGATATTAAATTAGTTTTTTATTAAAAATAATATATTTATATTACTTTTATGTTATAAAATAAAAAATATTTTAAGTTGAATTTATACGTAAATACAAATTTTTAATACGATTCAAAATTAAGTGGTTAATAAAAAGAAGTCGGACGGCTTAATAATTATTACGTTTTTTCTTTTAGGTATTTACATATATATTATGCGAAATCCGCTTTTATTTTCTAGGATTTATATTTCCGAATAATTATTATTTTTTATTATAAAATAATTTATTATAATTATAAATATTTTATCCGTTTACGACGAAAATATGTTTATTTACGATACGTATATAGCTATAAGCCTGTACGTATATTTTCCGTTAACCAGCTTTCGCCTAATTTTAATACGAATTTCTTATTCTTAAAAGATTTGGCCTTTAATTATCCATATACGGTTTATAAGTTAAATACCCAGTTAACGCCCTAGCCCCTTAACGCCCCACTTTTATTTTTTTTAAAATAATAAAAAAAGTTATTAAATTTATAAAATAATTAATTTTATTTTAATTTATATAATAAAACGTACGATATAATATATTATATAAAATATGAAAAAATAAATAATAATTTAAATTTATTTTATAAAATTTTAAAACTGTAAATTAAATAAAATTTAAGTATTAAAATTTAAAATAAAATCTTATTTTTAATATAAATATTATATATAAAAAATAAAAAAAATAAATTATGAAAATAAACTTTAAATATTATTATATTTTGCCAAATTCAATAATAATTTTTTATATAAATTTTAACCAAATACCAAGATTTAAAAATATACCGAAAAAACTTTATAATAAATTATAAAAAAAAAGTAATATAAAATAGTTTAAAAAAAATATATAATATATATTAAATTATTAATAATTTTATATTTTAAGTAATTTTTAATAAATATGTTAATAATTTTTATAAAGAAATGTTAATATAATATTTTCATTATTTTAATAGTAAAATTTACCGTATAAATATTAATTTAATATTATAAAAACGGTATTATTTATTAAGTATATAAAATAAATTATTATATAGTTTTTATTTTTTAAATAATTTTTTTTAAATAATTATAAATATTAGGTTTTGTTGATTTTATATGAGAAATCCCTTGGGCATTAAAGGGCTAAGGCGTTAATTAAGTATTTGACTTAGTTTTTAAAGTTATGGAAAAACTTTATTCCATAAGATCCACCGGCTTTTAAGGAATATATAAAATATCCCGTATTATTTTTATTTCTTTTTCTCTTTTTTTTCTGTTTTTTTATAATTATGGTAATAAAAAGTTGTAAAAATCCATATTAATTTATATTTTTATTTTTCGGTATTAAAATATGCGTTACGATTTTTCGAATAATTTTTAGAAATATTTATAACGTAATCCGCATTTTATATAATATATAACCTAGATTTTTATTTTTAAAATATAATATTAATTAAATAATTATAATACGTTTTTTAATATAAGGTTTAAATTCGACCATAATATTAACCGTACGAAAGTTAACAGTTATATTTTGATATAAACGATAATTTTTTAGTCGATATAATCTTATAAATATTTAAAATATTTTATATAATATAATAATATATTCCAAATTTAACGATTTAAATAATTAATACTTTACAGATTTTATTCGGCGTCGGTTTATAAAAACATAACTTTTACGATAAACTTTTTCCGGATATAAATATACTTAATATCATTATAAAAATCGAATATAAAAATTTCTTATTAATTCAGATTTTATTAAAACGTTTAATATAATTGATATTTATAATTTAAACCCCTAAAAGCAAAAAAACGCCGATTATATCTAGGATATGCGAATACCGTTTGGATTAAAATAATAATTATGGTTCCGCGATAATAAGAAATTCTTAAAAGTATTATTAGGTTTAAATTAAGTTATGCGGTTAAAAAAATATAAAAAAAAATAAAATTTATTTAGTAAAAACTTTATTTATAGCATATATAAATAAATAATATAATTAATCTCAAACTTTTTAAAATATTATTTTATTTTTTTCGCAAATAAAATTTTATTTATTATATTTAATTTTGGATTTATTTAATCCATTTTTATAAATTGCTAACCTTATTTACGTATTTCCTTTTAACTTTATATAATATTATACTTATAAAATCCTTTTATTCCGCTTAAAAAACTTTTTCGTAAATTATTTATAAATTTTTTATTAAAATAATTTCCGTTTTTTTAATTTAATAAAAAAGTTATTTTCCTTTATTATAAAAACGATTTTCGTTATTAGTATATATTTTGCCGAATTACGGCTTTTAACCGGGTTTCGTCGATTTCGAATTTTATATTTATTTTTCGTATAAAAATCCTAATTAAATTATAATTAAAAAATTATTACTTTATTTTCCGTTATATATTTAAAATACGCGTTTTTAAATAATTATTTTTTGAATTTTATAAAAACGGATTTCGCAAACCCTTAATTATTATATAAAATATGTAACGATAATAGGTTAAAAATAATTTGCCGGCAAAAACGCTTTCGGTTACGGGCTGGTATTTGGAATTTCCGTATTTAAAAAATATAATTACGTAAGCAAAAACGTTATATAAATATATTGTTAAAAGTTATATAAATAAAAAAGTTAATTTTGTTACGTTTACGGAAAATAGGCTGGACGCCGTTATCATTTTTTTTTATTTTATTTTTTTTCGTTACTTTTAATAAAAGGTTAATAATAATTTTCGTTATCCAAATTATTTCGAAAATTGCCGTAATTATTATTATTGTTATTATTATCGACAAAAGTACCATAAAAATTATGCGAAAAACGGCTAATTATTTTCCTTTTGTATTTTAACCTTAGTTTTTTATTAACTAGTTCCATTTTATTTTCGCTCCCTTTATAAGTAACCATATTAAAATATAACATGTTTTTTCGGTACGAATTTTATTTTTTCTAATATGGCGAAAAAAGTTATAAGTTATATTATTTAAGTAATAATAATTTAGTTTTAATTAAAAAATATAAAATTCCCTTTATATTTTAAATTATTCTATTATATATAATATCTTTAATTATTAATATACGGTTATTTGCATACGAAATATTATTAACGTAAATAAGTAAATCCGGATCCGTTTAAAGTATTAAAAAGGAAAATGATAATTTTATCGAAAACGCCAGAACTATAAAATACCTTAAAATATTTAATAATAAAAATATAATTTTTTAATTTGGTTTCGTTACGTTAATTATAAAAAGCAGTTTTACGGCATTATTATTATTAATAATATTAAATACCTTATTAAAACCTGTATTTAAAAAAAATTTTAATTACTTTTTTGTTATACCGAAAATTAAAAAAGATTAATAATATATTTAAATTGAGTATATTATTAAATTAAACGGTTATTCGGTTAATAAATACAAATAATTTATGGATTAACGGAAAAGAAATATCGGATTAACCGTTATTATAATCGCCGTAATCTAAATTATTATTATTTAAAATAAATATTATATTATTCTTAAAAGGTTCCGGTAACGCTAAGTTAAAGATCGTATATTTCGTTTTCCTAAAAGGAAATTTGGCATTTAGAAAACGTTTTAAAAAATGTTATAAAGGCATATTATCTCGGTTTTAAATTAATAACTTTAAAAAGGTTAAAAAAATCTAGGTATTAAAAGTAATATTGGTTATTATATTAAAAATATTTTGCAAAAAAGGTTATTTAAAAATAATAATTTAGGAAATATCCGGTATTTAAAATAAATATTTTAATTAAATAATTTTGTATATTTAAAAATACGGATAACGAATAACGAAAAATATATATATATGCGAAAATACAAATTTAATATAATACCCGTAATATCTTAAATTTTTTTAGCCCTTTTTTATTAATCCTAAATAATTTGCGATAAGGCAAATTCTGTTTTAAACGTAACTTTTTATTAGGATTTTCGTAATTTTATTAATTACGTAATTATCGAAAAACGAAATATAATTAAAATGAAATTTTTTGTTAAAACCTAGAAAATAAAGTTTTAATCCTTTTTTCCATCCTTTATACCTTTATTAATTACGTAATTTTAAAAAAAAACAAAACGTAATAAATAAGGTAATAATTATAGATCTTATTATAAATTACGCCTTTTGATTTATAACATATAATTTGCGGATTATACGGAAATTAATTAAAATAAAACAATCTATTATAATTTCGTATATCGTTTCGTTTTTTTTATAACAATAATTTAAGTATTATTAAACAAAATTTAAGATTTTACCGGGCTACTTTTTACGGTTATTATTTTAATTTATTGGTTTTCCCGACAATTCATATTTGCTTAATTTAACGCTGTATAAATAAAATACGAATCGTAAATATACGGAAATATAAATCCATTTATAATATATTTTATAGGTTATTAATAATGCGTAAAAAAAATTACGTTATTTTATAATCCTTTTTTTTATTTTTTATTTATTTAATATCTTCCGTTATTTTTACCGTACGAAAATTATTTTTTTCCCGGAACTTAACCTTATTAAATAATTTTATTATATCCTTATTTGATTTTCCTTACCTTTTATAATTTAGGTTCGGTTTTTCCGTAAGTAAATAACATATTTAAAATTAATAGTAATTAATTTAGGTTTTTTATTAACTTAACGTCCTTACTTATTTTATTATATTTGCAATATTATAAAAAATAACGTTATAATTAATCCGATTATAATTAAAAAAATCTAATTCGTACGGAAACGCTTAATATAACTATGTTAAAAATAAGTATTTCCGGTATTTTCATATTAACGTAATTATTTTTTATGCTTACGGTATTTTATAAGTAATTAAAATAAGAAGGTATAAAATTATGTTTATAATTATTAATGCAAATATAGAACGCCGGGTTTCAAAAGTTATTATAACGGATAAAAGGTTAAATTATCGGGGCTTATTATAAGTAAATTTGTATATTATATAAAAGGAGGCGGTATTGTAATTGATAAAGGTTGTCGGATTAAGGCGAATAAAGCCCAAAACGAAAAAGTCGGAGAAGCGATAATAAGGATTAACGGATGGACTAAATGGGTAACGGTTGGTATTGCTGCCGAATGGAACAGGCGAAACGGAAAAAGTAACGCACAAAAAAGGTGGAACGCGCAAAAAACGAAGGAAAACGGCTGGAAGGGAAGAAATTAAGGAAAAGTAAAAGAACGTTTGCCGAAATAAGATTAAGGGCTACGGTGGTGGTCGTAATTGCTAGAGAAAATAAAGAGAAAAAGTTAAAAGTATAAAAAGGGGACGTTAAGAAACGGGCCATTTATTTATGTTGCGATATGTAGTCTGCGGCGCGCTATGCCCGATTTGGACTGCCGCCAAACCCGGAGGGGGTAGCAGCGCATCCGCGTTTACGTTTTATAATATCAAATTAAATATTTATTAATTTGATTTTAATATTAAATTTAGTTTTAATAAAATCTAAAAAAAAGAAAATAATTTGATTAAAAAAGTAAATATTATAATTTATGGCTTATTAGCGAATTCCGCCGGTCGAAAAAAATATATATAACGTTAATATTATTTTTTTTCGACATTTATTTTTAATTAAATACTATATATCTTTATAACGCAAATTTTATGTCCATTATGTTTTTTTGCGAAATAAACGTTACGTTATTTAGGATTTTTGTAACGAAATTTTCAAATACGTTTATTTTTTATTTCGGAATTTTTAATTTATTAAAAAATATCCGTTTTGGATTAAAAAAATAATTAAAATTCCGAAAATATTTTGGTTATAAGCCGTAAAATTATAAAAATTAAGTTTATTAATATTAATAATATTATACCTATTATTAATAACGTAAATAAATTTAATTAACTTAATATAGCAAAAAATAAAAATTAATTTATAAATAACCTTAACGTAATTATTTAAAAAGTTTAATACCGAATTTATTAAGGATAATTTGGTTCCGGATAATTGTAATATTTTATATACGAAAAAAAGTTATAATCTTATAATACAAATTATCGATAATTTAATTAAGAATTTTAATTAAGATAATTCGTTATTATTTTTATTATTATCGGATAAACAAAATAAGGATTTATTAAATAAAAACGAACCGTTAATATAATTTTTTATCTTTTTATTACTTTATATCTTTTTATAAATAATATCATATTTATATTATAATTTGAATATTAATATAATTTTCTTATTATATAATCCTATTTAATTAATTTCGGAAATGTTTTATGTATTATTATAATTATTTAATTATTATATTAATATAATATATTTATTTCCGGTAATAAAATTATAAATAAAAAGATAATATTTTACGATACGGTATATAGCATAATTATTAACGAAATTAATATAAATAATTAAATTTATAATTTACATAATTTTAATTAATTATATTCCGTTTAAATATTTTATTTTTCGTAAAATTATATAAAAATATCGTATTATTTATAATTAAATATAACGTATAATTTTCGGTTAACCCGTATACCCCGTTTATAATTAATTTACTAATTAATATTTTTTTAAAATATTTTTAAAACTTTTTCTCTTTATTTTGTCTTTTTTTAAGCGTTATTATAACTTATATATTAATAACTTTTTTTACGTTTTCGGATTCTAAAACTTTATTCGTTTTAAGCATAATATTTATGTTTAAATTTTTTAAAAATTTTATTCGGATTATATAATAATATTAAATATTTAAGAATTATATATAAATAGTTTTTGCCGTATTTTTATATATAATTTACATATTTATTACGTTTATAATTCTTTAAATTATAATAGTTATAAAATAATTATATAATATATATTTTCTGGTTAGGCGGCCCGATTTATAAAGTTATAAATTTTTTCTTATATTATTTATATAATATCCGATTTATATAACCTTTTTTTAAATTACGAAAACCGTAATTAATCGAAAATTTATAATTAATTTAATAATTTAATAATTTATGAGGCTAATATAATTCGTTATAACGTAAATTTTATTTTACCGGTTATTATTATGAAAAATATCCCGAATTATATTATTAATATTTAATATTTATATAAATATTGTATTTTTCCATACTAAAAAATCTTATTTGTAATATAAATTTTTCGTAATATTATTAAATTTATAAATTTTTAATAATCGTAAAAAATTTTTAATTAATATATATTTATATTATTGTTAAAACGTAAGGTATTTATTTCCTTTTAATTTTCCGCCATATTAATATAACCTTATAATATATATCTAATATTTGAAATTAATTACGCATAATATGTATTTTCCGTAAAAAATATCTTAATCGGGATTACGTTATCCGTTTCGCCTTATTACAAATTATTCTAATACCGGTTCCGATTATTTTTTGGTTAAAAATCTTATTATCCGTCCTTAAAGTTATTCCTTAAAAGGAAATTATTTTTATTCTAGTACCTATTCCGGCTGTTTTTTGGTCCGAAATCTTATTACCCGTTTTTAAAGTTATTTTTTAGGGGCAAATTATTTTTCAGGGATATTATTAACGAATTTAATTCCTCTAGCCGGATAAATAAGGTTTTTTGGGTTTATTCGGGGTATATTATCAGAAATTATAGCGGATATTATTTTTATTATGTCGGTAAAAAATTTATCCACCTTTAGTAATATCGTAAAATATATAAAAATAAATATTATAATATAAATTTCGAATATTAAGTAAAAAGAAAATTAATTAATAATTATTATATTATAAATAACGTAATTCTATATATTAAGATATAATAAGTATTTAACATTATAAAACATTATAATTAAATAAATAATATTAAATATGTATTAAAGATTTAAAATTATAAAAACTTATAATTAAATAAATAATATTTATTGTATATTTAATATATATTTAATCGAAATAATTTTATAAATTATATTAAGAAATGTATAGTAAAATATAAACCTTATATAATTTGATTATATTTATTAGATTCTTTTCTTATATATTATTATTTTGTTATTAAAAAATAACGTTAATTTTTTATTTATACTTAACAATTTATATAAACTTAAAAATTTATATATTTATAAATATATAAATCTAAAATTTACATATATTTTAATTTTAATTATGTATATTGCTTTAAAATATTTTTATAATTTAATAATTAGCCGTAAGTTTTATTCGTATATTATAAATCCTTATATATTCCTTATTAATACTAATAATATATTCGGTAATTATTTAATATACGAATTTTACCTTATTTATTATATTTTACATTTTCTATTTTTATTTTTATTTTAATAAGGCCGAATTTATATCGATAAATTTATATTATTATTAAATTATCTAATTATAATTACTTATTTATATATACTTAATATTATATAATTATTATAATACTATTATTACCGTTTAATAAAACAAAATACGGTAATCGTATTCGGAAAATATATAACGATTTAATAAAAAATTAAAGTATATATAAAGATTATAACGGTATTAAGTTAACTTTCGATACGAATTATATTAATTACGGCGTTAATTTCCGTACTTTATTTCTTATTATATATATTATTTTTCTAAACTTTATCTTAATTTACAAAATAATTTTTTAAGCCAAACGATTATTCGACAAAATTTTAATATTATAAGATTTTTATAAGGTGGATTTTATTATTATATACGAAAAAACGTAAGTTACTTACCGTTATATATATTTTAACGTATATTTTATCTATAATAATTTCGGAATAATATTTAAATAAATATTCCGGAATTTCGATTATATATATATAACTTATAAAAAGTTAATAAGAAATACATTTATATATTTTAACGATTTTTAAACCTTATTTTTATTAAATCTTTAAAAAATTATTAAATAATATATAATATTATTCGTTTTTTTTCTTATACCAAAATAAAATAACAAAATTATCGATACAAATAATACAAATTATTAAATAATAAATTTTTAAAACCGTAAAATAAACGTTTTCCATATTATAAATTTAACCGGCGTATATTTTTTTAAAAAACCGTATAATTTAGGCCGCTAGCCGTTTTTAGAAATTTATAATTTATAATAATTTATATAATATAGATAATACTAAAAATATAATAATCTTATGGTCCCGATTTAGAAGAATATAAAATTACGATATATCCTATAATATATATTATATAGACGTTATTTTCATAATATTAAACGAAAAAAAAAAATCTATAATTATACGTAATTAATTACTAAACAAATAACCTTATATAAAAATTAGATTTTTAAATACCGCGACATATTGAGTATTAATACTAAGGATTTCGGCGGTTACCCGGAATATCCGATTATTATTATACCTATATAAAATTCTGATGCAAAGGAATTTTTAAAACCAGCCGGGGACCTAATTATACCGACAAAGAAAAAACGCAGTAAAAGGAAAAAGCTAAATCCGGCCGTTAACCTTTATTAAGAGAATCAAAAAGCTCTAATTCGAAAAAAAAATAACTATCAAAATCTTTAATAAAATAGCGATAAGATATACGAGCGGCTTCGAAAAATACTAATTAGGACCGTACGCCGACAGATATTAGTCCTAGTTGCAAAAAAATAAAGTTATAAAACGTAATTAATAAGGATTTATTATAAACCCGGAATTTTAAATATTTCGAATTAATATTTAAAGAAAAACGGATGCCGGAATAATTATATTAATAACGAGAAAATAGCCTTTTTAATATTAGCGAAAAATTATTTACATTATTTATTTACGTATATAATTATTTCTCCACCTTAGTTATTCGACTTAAATTAAAGTACCCTAAAAGTTAAAAAGGATAAGAACATTTTAGGAACTAATATAATAAGTTCGAAAAAAAACCAGAAAACAAAATTTAAAAAGTTTTAATTCGGCGTCGTAAATTAAAAGCTGTAAGTTAAAGGGACAATTTGTTAATAACCGCGATAAATTATAATTCGAATTACGTAACATAAAATTCCGTTAATTTTTTTAATTCAAAAAATCTATTATATATTTATTACGGCATATAATTAATCCGAATTGGGACGAATTAATATTCTATATAAAGTTTAACAAATTAAAAATTAATAGAAATAACGAATTTAATAAATAAATAATATATTAATAACTTTAATTAACATTATATAAATATTTATAATTATCGCGCTTTACGACCGTAATATCGCGCCGAAACCGAACGTATTTTTTGTTATCGGCCTTAATCAGAACCGATAAAATTTCGTTTTTTATTTTTTAATCTAATATCGCAATTATCCTTTAATTTACTATTAATATTATTATCCGATAAATACCGTTTATTCCTAACGCATAATTCTCTAATTTCGATAAGGATTATTATTTCGATTTTCTTTCTAATATATTATTTATAACGTCGGATTACAGATTATTACGTTTTGGCGACGCCGGCGATTCCGATAATAATATAAAAGTAAACAAATTATATAAATATAAGTACGATAATAAAAACGAGGCTAAGAAATTAAAAATATTTAGGAACGATAGGTTTTATATTAACGTTATAAATAAAGGGAACAAAATAAGCTTTTAATTAGGATCACTTAATACGTTACGAATTACGTATATAAATATAGGCGTTATTATAACCGAAATTGCGATTCTAAATTGCGAAAACGTATAAACAATATGCCGGTTTAATATTTAAATTATTAGGATTATTATTAAACTATTAATTACCAGTTTAAACTAAGCGACCGTATATAATATATTCTAATTAAAACGGGATACGATTTAAGGCGGCTTTATAATTTTTTCCGATATTTGTTAAATTTATAACGTAATAATAATCCGTAACCTATATAAATCGGTTTGCGGTATAAGGATATAGCGCCGTTATTTTCGATTAAACGAATTTCGTTATTTACGAAAAATTACCTATATTTTTTATAAAATCGAAAATATAACTTTTTTGTATATTATTATATATAACGCAAAAAAAGGCGGTTTTTTAAAATATCCTAATACTATTATTTATTAAAACCGAGAACCGCTTTAATTAATTTGATTATATTTTAAATTAAATATAAATCTTTAATTTCGTTTAATTTATTTAGAAATTTATTAAATACAATTATTTAAATTTAATAAAAATAAATATTTATTTTGCCCCTTTACCGCCAAACGGAAACGACCGTATAGAAAATAATTCGTTCGTTTATCGTTTATATTAGAACTTTATTATTTCTTAAATAACTGCCTTTACCGAACCGGCTTTTAATTATTTTTACGTAAATGTTTTCGAATTTAAAAATTGGAATATATAAAGGAAATTAAACGTATATATACTATAACAAAATCCAGCCGGAATTAGGTTATTACGGTCCTTTTCTAGTATAACAACTTTATCTTTTTTCAAATATGCCAAAATCGCTTTACGCACATATTTGCCATTAAATAACGAATATTATTAAAGTCTTATTTTTATCCGGTACTACAGGTTAAAATTATTTTATTTCGAAAGTTTACGGATAATATTTTGGCCGGTTGAAAATTAAAATTAAGATTTAATAATTATTTCGTCCTAATTAAAATTATTCGCAATAAATTACGTATCGTTTTTCTTATTATCCGAATTTATTATATTACTTTTTATTACGGTCTTTATGTTTTTATAAGTAATACGGTTTTTAATTTACCGGACTTAAATTATTTTCGTTATTTTAACTTTTTTTAAAATAAATGACTTAATTTTATACTTATTAAACGCTTAATAAGGTGCAAATAATATAATTTGTCTATAATTAATTATATTTAATCGCTTATAGTTACGAACTATAACGGGCATAATGTGTAGGTTAAACGAAGGCACGGCCCAACAAAGGTTTATATTTAAGATGAGGAGGGAAAAAGAAAAACAGCTAGCCACCAGCGAGATAGCTGCTCCTTATATACATATGGGTAAGCTCGGGCTAAGAAGCTCGCTCCGTAAGCCCGAACTGCCCTATAGGCTTTAGTCTATAACATCACCCCTTTTTTCGCCCTTAGGGAATAACGAGGCTACGGCGAGGTGGCAGCGGTTTTGCTTATACTTCTTTCCTTTTATTCTTATTCGTACTTTTACGTTTTCGCTAACCCTGTTTCTGTTTCCGAATAACCTTTCGAAATTATTAAAAACAGTTATATTTTCAAAATTATTACGTAATTTTTATACCGGTTTAACATAATTTATTTATTTTACGAATAGGTTTTTTCGATAATCGTAATTTACGCGCCGATTTTTAATTTTGAATATATATTTTATTATATATTATTTTTGTTTTTTTTCTAATAATATCGGTAACGATTAATTATTATTTAGAATTTAATTAAATAACGGGTTTTTTATTATTAATTTTAAAAAGTTTACGTTAAATTTTAAATATATTTTTAATAATACGTTTAATTTTACGATATTATACGGCATAATCCTAATAATTTTATATTTAACATATATTTAAAATAAGTTTTTAAATAATTATAAGGTAATTATGTTTTTTAAATTTAATTATATTAAATTTGTTATCTTAAAATACGATATTTATTTTTTAAAAATATTAATTAATTATTTTATTTAGATTTAAATTAATATTATAATAATTTATACGAATTCCGTATTTTTTCGTAAATTTTTAACGAAATTAATAACTTTTTTTATTTTAAAGGTTAAATAAAAAATTATTAATATTTTATTTATAAGTTTTATATTATATTTATAAATTAAGAAAAAAAAATATTTTTAACGAAAAAGTTTTATCGTTAAAGATTAATTATATTATTAGTAAAAATTTAACTTAATTATATTAGACGTAATTTGTAAAATAACGGAAATACGCGAAAATTTTTTGATTAATTTTTTCCGTAATTCCGTTTATTTAGGAATAAAAATATATATTAAACTATTGCTATATACTTACTAAGTTATATAAATAGGTCCAGAATTTGTTCGTCCAGTTATTCCTTTTATTAGATATTAATTTTTACAAAAACCATCATTTTTTAATAATAAGTAATAAAATATTAAATGTATATTTCCGTATTTATATTAAATATCGGGTTTAAGATAATTATTTTTATTAAACGATCGTAAAGTATTATAAAAAATAAGGATTTTTTTTTGCCTTGCCGATAAGTTAATTATAAAATTTATCGAAAAATTTAAATAAAATCGGTCTGGAATAAATAAAGGCCATAATAACTTTTTTTCGTTTTCTTTTATACGTACGACCTGTTATATATGTTGCAATTACGATAAAAACGGCATATATCTTAAATTTATTCCGGCTGATAATAATTACGGATTAATATTATTAACATAACTTTTTTTTTAAGTAGCCGATAATATGAAAATCGTATACCTGTTAAATTAATAACATCCGGAACGGTTTTTAAATAAGGACCTAAATATATTTTTTAAATTATAAAAATTTTTTACTGTATTTATAACTAGGGAAAAATTACGTAACTTTTGAGTTACGGCGGTATATACCATATTTAAGGTTTTATTTTTAATAATTTTTAAATCTTATTTTTTTAAAGGTTTTTTTTCGAAAAATATTTTCTTACCAGAAGGTATAATTGGTCGTTTATTATTATTTTGCTTTAGATAAATTATAATTATTAATATTTCCTAAATTTACGTCGATTTATTAAATAATAATTTTTTTTTACTTAACCGGATTATCCACCTTTTAATTTTAATATTTTTTTATTACAAAATATATTTTATAATTTGCAAAACATAATATCAGATTAACTTATTAATTTATTAAAATAATATTTAAGTAGAAAATTAAAAGTAAATAAAAAGCCGGCTTATCGAATTTATCTTTTAATAAATTTACGAGTATTTATAAAATATTAAAAGTTTACGTAATTTATTAAGATCGTAAAAAAGTTAATTAACTTTTAAAGTTTTTTTTATTATTTCATTAACGTTTTAATAATAATTAGCAACTTTTTATCGTATATTTCGTAATTATATTTAATTGGTAATAATTGTTTTAAGAAATACGTAATTAATTATAGGCGCCTTAACGAATTAAATTAAGATAAGCATTTTTTTTAATTACCTAGCCGGAATAATTTACCTTTATTACCATTTTCTTTTCGGAATCCTAATATATAAAGATAAGCATTATAATAAATTTTTTTTAAATCGATCGAAAATTTATTACGTTTTATTTTTCTAATAAAAAAAGATTTTTTTTTAGTTAATCGTAAAAAGAAAACCGTTATTCCATTAAAATCTTTTATAAAAATTCGGTAAAAGTTGGCGAACCTAATAAAATTCTTAATTTTCTTTACATTAATAAAGGCCTTTTATTTTCGAATAACGGTTATTTTCTTAGGATTAATTTTTAAACCTATTTTTGTTTCGATCATAAACCTTAGGTATTTCGTTTTTTAAATTGCGAATTCGCATTTATCCGGATTTAGTTTTAATTTTACCTTTATCAAATAACAAAATATCAATTTAATTTTAACCATATAATCGGTTCGAAAACTAAACAAATAAATTAATATATCGTTTATATATACGGAACAAAAGTTATTAAGGTAACGTTTTAACGTAATATTAATATAATGTTAAAAGGTAGCCGGTATACCGTTAAAGCCGAATAAATATATTAGTTATTCGAAAAATCTAAAACGTATACGGAATATAATTTTCCATTTATTTTTCTAACGGATATATAACTAGTAAAAACCCGTTCGAACGTCGAACTTCGTAAATTACCGGGTTTGTAATAAAATTCGTAATATTTTTTTATTAACAAAAAGAAATAATAATTTCGTTTCGTAATCTTATTTAACTTTTTATAATTTATGCAAAATCGTTAAACCCCCGTTAAGTTTTTTTTACAAATAATACAAAAGCATTTATAAAGGAATTATTAGCTCGAATTTAATTTTTATTAAACAAATTTATAAATATTTTGCATAAAATCAATAATTTTTCCCTTAATATCCCGTATAAAAGTTTTTATAGGATTGTTTTTTCCTAATCTAAGGTATTTATTTTTAGATTTATCGCTATATAGTTATTATTACGATATAATAATAACGATAAATTTTTATTATTTGTAAAAAAGTTTCGGAATTTCTATATTTCCTTAAAAAAACGTTCCGTTATATCCTTAAACATTAATTACGGCTTTATTTTTAAGGCCTTATTAACATTTTTTATAAAAATTACAAATAATTATGTCCTATTTTTTACGGCAACTTTGCCGTATTATCGCCGTTAAGGTTACAGCCGTTATTAAGCGGGTTTTTTTATATTTTTATAATCACTTTTTAGGCGGTCCTTAAGCTTTTTATCGAATTATCCTTTTTTACGTGATATAAGCGCGGTAACGTTATTTGCAAAATAAATAAACCGTTATTTTACTTCGTATACGATATTATTATATTCTATTTAAGGTTTTCCTAAAATAAAAAAGTAAAATAAATCCTTAATTACGTATTTCCAAATTCGTTTTAAGCGGCCGTCCAAATTTACGTTAACGTAAATAATTTTTCGGATTACGGTTATTATAAATTCGTTATTTTTTGCTAATTTTAATCGACGAAATATAATAAGTATACGTTATAACTTTAAACGGCGAAATAATCGTTAATTAAACGCGAAATAATAAATATATTTATTATTAATTAAGATATTTATATATATAATATTTTTAATTAAAGCGTTAAATCTAAAAAAATTATTTACTTTATTATTAACTTTTTACAATTTTTCCTTTATTATATTTTTTCCTTATTAACAATTTTTGATAAAAGTTATGTTTTTAAATTTTCGTTATCTCAATTATTATTCCCGTTAACGGTATTCCGCAAGCTTATTACCGTAATCTCCGTCTTAACCGGACAAGGCCGTTTTACGGATTTATATTTGAAATATTTCTAGTTCGAATAGCTCGTAATAGCGTAATAGAAGCATCATTTTTTCCGTTTCCGAACTTTTATTTCGTTATCGGAAAGCTATTTCGTATAGGGCCGGTTATCCGAATCCTATTCCGAACCGTTTTTGGATCGGTTTTTTCGATTATCCTGTTATTGGTTTATATATTTAAAAATTAATATAATTAATTACGCGATATCTATTATAAGTATATTTTTTAAACGTTTATTATTTAAACCGGTTTATTGGTTTAATTAACGTATTATTGTTAATTAATTGTTTTGTTAATTAATTGTTTTGTTTTTTTATCGAAATACTAGATTATCGTTTTTATATTTATATAATGATCAAGTAAAACCTTTAAATAATTAATTACCTTTTTTACCTTACGTACTTAACGGTTATAATTATTATAAGGTATATTTTTCGCAATTAATACGTTACAGAATTACGTATTAATATTAACGTTTAAGGAAATTACTTTAGCTATTAAAGGTTACGTTAGGTTTTTATATTCGGCTAATTTAAGTTTATAATTTAGTAAATAATCTTAAAACCGTTAATTATTACCTTATTTTATACGTTATAATTATTTTTTAACGGATTATATCGCTTACTTATTTTCGAATTATTTTTTCATATAAGAAAAAAAGCTATTAACGTCGAAATCCTTTTATAATTTTTTTATTTCGAACCAGTAATTAAGTTATAATTGTTTTTCGGTAAGCATAAATATTATAATACCTAGGCAGATTGTTATAAGAGAGCCGGAAATAAACCGGTTTTCCTTTATTTTCGTACAAAATATGGCAAAAAACGAACGAAACGTTTTTTGTTTTCCGTTTTATAAAGGTTATTTTATAGGCTTACGATTCGTTTTTGCGAACGCGTTATTAAGTAATGGGTCTACTGTAAATCTTTGGCAAGGCGGGTTTTATTTTATAAAGGCCTTTTTTCTTTCCGTTTTCGTAAAAAAGTATTTTTTTTATTTCCGTTATCTGGTTAAGCAGATTATTTATCGTTTTGTTACGGCTAAAAATTAATTTGGTAAATTTTTCCTATTATATATTAAGCTTTTAAAACATATTTACGAACGATTAATATTATAAGTTTTCCTTAATGGTTCCGAATAAAATTGGTATCGTGGGCTTACCCATGGTTTCGTCGGTTATATTGTTTTGTAGTTACTTCGCTATAAAACGTTTCGCTTTTACCTAGCTTCTTAGAAGCTATAATAAGTTATAATCTTAAATATATATAACGGACATAATGTATAGGTTGAACGGAAGTACGGCCCAACAAAGGTTTATATTTAAGATAAGGAAAGAAGGGGAGAAATAGCTAGCCACCAGCAAGGTGGCTACTTCTTATATAAATATGGGTGAGCTCGGGCTAAGGAGCTCACTTCGTAAGCCCGAGCTGCCCTATAGGCTCTAGCCTGTAACACGAACCGTTTAATCAAATTATTACTATAAATTCTTAATCGAAAAATTTTGTAATATATCTTATTATATTATTTAATTAATATCCAAAATATTTATATTTAATTTAAAAGCGATAATAAATATAATGATATGGATAAAACCATTTAATTACTTTAAATTATTATATATGCGAATTTAATTTCCGTAAGATATTTCGGAATTATAAAACTTAATAACTTTTTTATAACTTTTAACGAATACTCCTAATTTACTATAATCTTAATTAGATAATTACGGATATCTATAATTTTCGCCCAATTATTAATATAAATAATAATTTTAATAATAAAAAATAAATTATTAAATTAAATTAAAAAGATATTACTTAATAACCCGGATATATTAATTATTAGAAAATTTAAATACCCTTAATTCGAACGTTAACTTTTAAATATAAAAAAATAATAATATTAATTTCGGGACGACTAATATTAAAACGCCGGATTTCTGCCTTATAACTATATTTAATTAAATTACCGATTAGATAAAAACTGCCATATTTGGCAATTTTTTTAATAATATTATTGGTAATTATTATATACGTAAATTAATATATATAAATAAAGAAAATAAAACGCAAATTGCGGATATTAACATATTTAAACCGGAAATTTTTTAATTTTAATAATAAATATATTTCGTTAACAATAACTAAATTATATTATTATTTAAAAATAAACTTTAATATAATAATTTAAAATTAATTATTCGATATTTATTTCAGATCAAAAATAATATAATTATATTATCCAGTAATTATATGGTCGAATATTTTTAAATTAAAATTTTTTTATATCCGCAAATAAAAAATACAAATAAAATATAGAATTATTAATATGTAAATTCGTTATTTTTTCGCCAGCTTAATTAATAATATAATTTAAATAATAATTAAATTAATTATTAATAAAAAAACTTAAATAATTACGAATTTTCTAAAATTTATTTTAATAACGAAAAAAATATTAAATTTTCCGAAAACCATATTATATATTATATTAACTTATTTTTTCCGTAAAATACGGCCTTATTTGCTAAATATAACGCTTAATATAAAGCGAATAAATTAATAACGCAAAATTTCTATAAGATAATCGGTCGTATACATAATATTAATATATAATTTAATTACGTTTATATCGGTAAAAAACCGGTAAAGGTATCGAATAAAAATAAATATTTTGCGTTAAAAAATTAAATGTTTAAAAATTTAAAATATTTACCTTAAATTTTCGAATATATTATCAATATTTGGTTAATTAAGAAAAAAATATATTTCGAGGTTTATTATAAACGATTTTAAACTTTATATATTATTATTTTAACTTATAAGATTATATTATTATCGTATTAGCTTAAAAGGAGTAAAAGATTATAATATATACTAATCGGAATTTTATATTATATTTTTATTATAATAATTTTTATTTTATACTAATTAAAATTATATTATATTAGAAAATAAAGATTTTAATTTTGCGTTAAATTATATAAATTAAAGTACTAAAAGTTTCGTAATTAATATATATTGCCAAAGTTAATATTAATAATTTCTGCAAATTTGTATAAGAACGTACCAAACGGAACGAAAAAATCACAATTTGCCATCAGGCCTTATTTTGGAGATTTTGTTGTATTTGTGGGTATTATTCTTAAAGGAGTTTAGCTAATACATTGGACCCCTGACAGATATTTCTTGATTAAAAGCTATAGCTGTGGCTATGGCTGCTACGCCGCAGGCGCAGCCACAACCTCCAAAATGGGTTCCTGATCAAGATGAGGTAAATGAGAACTATTGTCGGACATTATAGAACTATTACCGAACATCATAGAACTATTGTCGAATATCGATGCTCGACAACTGTTATGCCGTTCCGAAACGTGGATATTGTAGCTGTTATATGCCAGTTTTGGCTAGCCATGGCTAGAGCAGTTGTACAGGTTCTCGAATTCGCTGCTAACGAAAAAAAAAAACAGCCGCGAGGTTATCGTGATATCGAGCTTGACGGGCTATTGGAAAGTTATTAGCTAATAAAGCCTTTCGAAAAGGATATTGTTAACTACTATATTTTTAACGTTAGCGATCTCGAATTTCTCAATACTTTTCGAATAGAAAATGCTACTTTCCTAGCTCTTAAGCAGTAAATAAGAGATAATACATGTCTTTAAAATAAAACGGATATATCTGTCAGCTAGCTAGGAGTGCGGAGTGCTCCTTATATATAGAAAGGTTCTATACCGATCGGCTCATATATGTTTCGTGGCTAAGTTACTTAGAGTTGTACGCGTACAAGAGTATCTACAACTTAACTGAATACAACAATACAACTGATGTTCTCTATATTTGACAATATCTATCTGTCAAAAGTTAATGATTTTCATCTGAATATATGCCTTTAACGAGCTTTAACGAGCTTTAACGTAACGCCAGATTTGTTTACAGTTATTCCATTAGTACGATCAACAGTATTTTTCATCAAGTACTTAACGCCTGTCAAGTATTATATGCTAATTTCGTCCGTTCGGCAAATCTTCAGAAAGTAACTGAAGAAGTTCGAAAGAATCATCGCCGATAGCATTATTTTAAGAACTGTATTGGAGCTATTAATAGTACGCTAATTTACGCCCATATACCGGTTAGCTAGGCAAAGGTATAGCATTGCCGTAAGGACTTCTTCGTATAAAACGTACTAATAATAATAAACTGGAATTTAACCTTTACGTACGTATACGCCGACTGCGAAAGATCGATAAACGATAAAACGGTACTTAAATTCGCTATAATAAATGGCTTTAATATATCTTACGGCAAATACCTTGTTACGGCGCTGTACGTCTCTTGGATTTCTAGAAGATAGTCTATTGTTGCACGAGAAAGAAAGAAGAGAGCTATCTAGCAAGCGCTACGCGCTTGCGTATATATAGCGAAACGGCGGCTTAAATAAGCCGCTTTGCTAGTGCTGTAACATATCTATTAACAGATTTAAGATATATCTTTAGAAAAGGAATAATTACGCCGTATTTAAGCGTAAGATATTATTTAAAAGAATGGGCTGTTATTAATTAACGTTTTTAGAATTATTAAAAGCTGTATAATTTAAGGTATAGTTTTTTTAGAACAACGGCGGAGCGAATATTCGGTATTTTGAAAAAAACGATAAAAGATCGTAAGGACGAATAGGGTCGAATAAGCTGTAAATAATTAAATGCTTTTTATATACGCGTTAACAGTAATTTACAACTTCGTAAATTAGCTTAAAGCTATATTTAACAATAAAAAAAGTAATAATAAGATAAATAGCTATAAAGTTACCCGAGTCTTCGAATTTGCTGCCCGTTTTAACGTATTATTTTCGTAACGAGATAAAAAAAGTATATTATTCGCAAATTTTTCGAACGATAAATCGGGTCTAAAAATAAATATCTTTAGGAATCGTATAATAATAATGTAGATTAATTATTATACGTATATAGAAAAGCTTATATAAAAATTAATTAAAGAAATGATTTTAACAAAAAGATTATTAGCAATTTTAATAATATAAAAACGCATATATAAATAATAATCCAAATAATAGGTTAGAAACGTTAAAATTATATACAAACCTAAGAGATTTTAATCGAAAATAATAATATTATAAGGTATTTCGAAATAATAATTATAAAATTTTCAAAATTAATTATTCGAAACCTTTTTTTACAATTTTATCTATATATATTAATAACTTAATTAACTTATCTTAACTCGATTATTAACGCGTTATAATAATTCTTTATATTTTTTATATTATTCTTTATTTAAAGCAATACTTAATAATTAAGAAAAAAGTTTTCGAAATATTTTTTAGCTTTATTTTATTAGTTAGCAAAAAGTTATTCGAATTTAATTAATTGATTATTTTTATTATTTTCTTAAATTTTGTAAGTATTTTCAGGTTTTCGATAAATTTCGTTAACGTTTATAAGGCAATATTGAACGAATTAGTTATGTTTAAAAAGCTTTTATTATCATCTTTTTTCGTTTTCAAAAAAGATTCGAAAAAACGCCGTAATAATTTTAAAATGTTTAGAATATTTAGGATACTTAGGAAAACCTTTAGGTATCTCGATTTTAAGTAGATTAAATCGTAATCCGAGATATTATAAAGCTTGTTAACGTTTTAAAATAATTATTTCCTTTTAGGTTTTGCTTATTATCTTTTTTTCGAATGATTTTTTCGCTTTTAACGTATAGTTATTTCCGAAACGTTACTGCGAGCCTAGCTTGTCGTTATCTTTAGGCTTAAACTATTTTTTCTATAACCGTATAAGGCCCGAATGCGCCCTTATACTTTTCCTATAACGAAAGTCCTGTTAATTCGATCTATTTCGTATTAGAGTTCTGTAAATACTACTATTTCTAAAAATTATCGTTTATGCGGAAAGTTCTTATAGCTTTATCAAAATAAAACCTGTTCTTTATTATATACATATATTGCAACTTTACGAATACATTAAATTTTTTAATTATGTTTTTTATATAACGTAATATTATTAAAGTCTAAATTAAAAACGGACAAATTATATTTATTCAGCTTTTTTCGAATTCAAGTTTATAAAGATTTTTAACTTCGCCTAAAGTTCAGTATTTCGTTCGTTAAAATATCTTTGAAACGAACGTTTACGAAAAAAAATTATAAAAACGTTAATAATTCTTTATGGCCACTTTATATCTTAACGTTTCTTAATGTTACGCGGAAAATTTGGAAATAAGTTAATAATATTTATTGTCGTTAAATGGTAATTAACTTTTTGCATAGCTCTCGTACTTAATAACCGTGCTGTTTATATTGTTGCAAAAAAAAGCTCCCGTATATTTAACGATGGAACGTTAAATTTGCGCAATAAGGAACTCCGGGCTCGTTATAACAGAAAAGCTATTACTACTCTATAACGATGATTTCTAGACCTAGCTGTTCTTCTAACTCTTTAGCGAAGTATTAAGACAATATATTAATAAAGCCATTTTGAGATTCAGGTAATAATAATAACAGCTATAACGGAATATCGAAGACCTTAAAGGCTAATAGCCGAGAGGGGTTGCTTTCGTAAGCAGCTTTAGAGCCCTAGAGGGTACATTGGGCGAAAAACATGGCTCTCTAGGCAAAATAGGTGGGGCGAAAATGTCACTTTTCCCTTCATCTACCGCGACACCGAACACACTCTAAGAGGAGATTCCCCCCCCCCCTCAAAAAAAAGAGAAAAAAGAAATACATCTATGCGGGGTAAATGCATATATGCGCATACAATGGTAAATGAGTAAAGATATTTAAATGCTATGTTATACTAAATCTGATTACCTGATAGTTTGCGCACCATGGCGGATCGCTGTCCATACTTGGTTGCACCGAATTGCCGCAATAAGGCTAACCGGGTACGATGTATGCACACTCAAATTCTTGTTTTATTGTAGGTGGAGCCAGGTGTTTATGGAGCCTCATGGGCTGACTATCGTTGCCTCAAGTGTCCATCTAATCTAGCTGCTAAGCAATTAGCTAGGAATCCAGGAAGGAAGAAAATTAATCTAGTGGAAACAGATCTCGGAAAGTTACAAGACCCCTCCACATTAAAACAAGGGGTCGAGTCTAGTATCGAGAAAGTTCAATTGCTGGTTATTGGTTGGCCGGTATTCTGAGTCTAACTTGCTTTAAGTTAGAGCATAAATCGTGCCCCTGTGCAGTACTACTCCGTATACATGCATACACATTCCAGTCTCTGGTCGAAGTCATGCCCACCCATCGTACAGCCCTACCTACCTAGGTAGACGGGTCGTAGGAAAGCAGAGAAGGCGAGTTGCAAGTATATATATGAGGCTGAAACCACCGCACGGAAGGTAGGTGCGTATGTAGGTAGATATATACCAATACGATGAATTAGCTATGGAGGGGCTGTTGTTAGTTACAGCGCCCAAAGTTTTACAGATATTGAATGAATGGACTTTGGGTAATGACGTAGGTGAAGGTAATGTTCTTTCTTTCACCAAGACACATTCAATCTTCAGTTCCCCTTACGCTCTACCTTCGTAATAAACGGCAAAATGGATTACGAAGCTCGCCGCCTGGAGAACATCAGACGCAATCAGGGCATTATCGAAGACCCGGGGTTTGAGAGCGATCTTGCGGTCCAGTATGGGAAGAAGACCATGGCCACGCCATCTACGTCGGCGGGTCGCGATGCGAAGCTGCGAAAGATCCAAACAAGCCAACTCACCGGAACATCGGCCCGGATTGCGAATGCGTATTCGAGGCCAGCTTACAACGACGATACCGCTAAGGATGCGGCCTCGATACACCGTAAAGGGCCCAGGAAGCGACTGGCAGAGAATGCCGCAAATGACGCCCCATCAATGGCGCCTTCCCGGCTGACACCGTCACCGAGCGGCTCAGATCTGGAATCTGTGATGGCGAGCTGGTCGTCCCGGGAGCCCACCGAACCCAGGCCGACGCGGGACGACGAGGGGACATATCATTTCGCCTCGCACCCATCTTTCGCGCCTAATAAGTCCCCGGAGGCTATCATCCGCGAGGGCTCCTTCGGCGGTTCGTACTAGCGTCTACTCTACTCCAAGAAGTTGCGCGCGACCATCTCCGACGACTGGCGCGAGTTTCCTGGGTCCTGGACGTCGGGGCTCTCCGTCCCACGCTACCTCACCTCCGAGACGTACGACCCGGAGGTTAACAAGTACGGCGTTGCCTGCGGGTAGAGCATTGAGGGGTGGGAGGCGGCCGGCTGGATCGCGCACGAGTACGTCCAAACCGGCATTAGGAGCGTGGCGGACGAAGGGGAGGCAGACGCCGTTGAGGAGAGAGGCGATATCAGTCCCGTAGTCCACCAGGTGAGTCTCCGGGCACCCTTACCCCTCGTCGAGTCGCAAGCCCCCGTGAGCGCACGGGACGCCCTAGATCCAGCCCTTACTGACGCTGAATTGCCATATAGACCTGCCATCATTGGGCGTGGGAGGTTAGGCAAGAAGCACTGGAGCGCTTCTGGCGGGATGGAAAGTGAGGATGGGTAAATATTACGCAAAAGGGGTTATACTCTCAAGTGGTTTAGGGCAATTCCAATTTCCTCTCTAATAGCACGTTTCAAGAAGAGCTCTTGACACCAGCAAGGTCACCAATCTCGGTAAAAAATTCCATCGAGCAGCATTCGGTACTGCTCTATCACTCCCTCACAGCCCAAGATTCACCGACATAGCCCCCGATTCTCTCCAGCTGCTTCGGCCGCGACACCCAATATTCGGCACTGTCTGCAAGGGATTAATCAGGTCTGCGTGATACTAGTTATATTCTTGTATGAGCTATTCTACAGCGGGAACCATACCCCTCACTTAACGGTCATCATGCGACTTAAAATCCCGGATATCGTCAAGTATAGCTCGGCTTTCGTGGCCCTGGAGTCGCCGGGACAGCTCAGGGCACTGGCAGAGATGCCTCCGGGACTCAGAAAAGAGTAAGATCTTTATGACTTTCGTGGTGAGTCGGTAATCCGTGTCCTCCCTGATGGGATCATAGTTAAGAATTACGTGCTGGAAAGACCAGATGATATCCCGGAAACAAGCAAAGAGGCTGGCGTCGTTCGGGGAGACCTCGCCGAGTTGAAGATTTTTATTGAATGTAGGAATGTACTCCAACATCTACTCTATGACGAGGAGATCCATAGATAGATTGCAGCGCACCGCACGGCTCTCCGCCCCCGGGTGCCACATGCCCCGGTAAAGACGCAGGAGCTTAGGATATCGCGAGACTACGACCCCGCGTGATTCCCGGCAGGAAATGCTGAGATAGTGCAGAAAGTTGTACGACGTTTCCGAATCTTGCCTGCCCGGGGCGTGTGAGAGTACTGTGAAATATGCATCCATTATATTAAGCACCGTATTCGTTCGAATAATTCTTTATCGTACAAGTCTTCTGTCACAGTTAGGCTGATCGCGAGAAAAGGTTGCATAAAATGTGGGAAATGATAATTATCTGACTAGAATTGAGCTCCAAGGAGCGGTAGCTACGAAGCTCTCTATATATTGTGGGAGCGCCGGAATAACGTTTTTCCGGGTACTATGGAGCTTAATAACTAACATAAATACCCCTATTCTACAATATACCCTCCAGATAAAAAAAAGTTGCTTTTTTAAATCTGCTTATTATAATTTTTATAATCTTTAAATATTAAAATAATAACAGAAAATAATATAATTATTTAATTTAATTAATAAAGAAATAAGCGATATATAAATTAATTATATAAAAGAAAAATTATTACTATATTTGTTTTCTTTTATTATTACCGTAATAACAAATAACGAAATAATAAGATTTATGTTTTGTTCGCTTATTTTTTTATTATTTTCGCATATTAAAAATTTCGTAAATACTTTATATTAGGAAAAAATAATTACAATATTAACATATATAGCATAAATTATTATCATTATTATTATTATTATTATTATTATTATTATTATTATTATTATTATTATTATTATTATTATTATTAAGATTAAGTAATTTTATTTAAGTTTATTAATAATAATTATGGTAAATATTTTTTAAGCTTAATGCGTTACGGCCGTTCGCGTTTGCATAACGTATATAATGCGCGCGGACCTCGCCGCTGCCGCCGTTATCGCTATTATTATCGCAAACGCCGCGGCTGATGTCGAACGCGAACAGAACGTTTTTGTTTCGCCCGCGCCCGCGCTTATTGCTACGTCCGTAACCTCCGTAACGTCCGTTCGTCTGTCCCGCCAGCGTTCCGCGCGTAAAACGTACCGCGTCGAGCCTTACTTCGGCTACTTACGTTCCGCGTTCGCCGGCCGTTCCGATAATACGTATTACGACGCCGCCGTAAGCAATCGTTATTAACGTTACGCTTCCGAGTATACCTACGTATCGGTATACGTATTTTTTATTCCTTAAAAGCTTTTTCTTTTATTAATTATTAATTATAACTTTATCGTTATCCGCGTTACTATAATACGTTTCGTAAAAACGTTCGAAAACGACGTTTTTTATCGTATATATATATTTTTATTTCCGTTTTTATGTTTTAAAAAATGTTAACTGAAATTATAAAAGGTAAACCGCTTTTGTATAGCTATTTGTATATTTTTCGAAAAACAAAAGAAAAAATAAGAAAGTACGAATACGTCTACTATTATTACGATATTTACCAGTAATACGCCTGCCGTACGTATATAGGTGCTGGTCTTAGTTAAACAGATTTTCGATTTACTTTTATCATAAGTGCAATAATAATAACAGTAATAATTTTCTTAATTTTCTTTAAATTAAAAAACGTTCGCTCCGGAAATCTTAGATTTAATAAAATATTACGTATTTTATTTGCTTTTATATTTTTTCGATTATATTTATCGTAAATTCTATAAATTAAAAAATAACTTAAAATATTTAAAGTATAAAGAAATAAATTACGTTAAACGATTTATAAATTTTACTTTTAACGTAATTATATATTTTAAATCTTAACGTAATGTAATTAAATTTTAATTCTTTTATTTTTTTAATTACGAATTTATTTATTTATTAGTTATCGTAACAGGTATTCTAGATTTAACTAAATATTAATTTTATATTTCGAAATAAATATTTAACAGTTATAATATTTTTAATTCTACACTTTAATACAAAAAATTTAGTTTTTATTATGGAAATTATTACCGTTATTTAACAAATTACTTTTTATATAATTAGTCCTTTAAAAAATTATTATATAACCTTAGAAAAATCATTACGTTTTCGGACTATTAATAAATAATACGTTTTTTACAATTAATAACGTTCGAGTTTCCGTATTTTCACCCCTGTATATAATTGCTAGAAAATATATATAATAAAAATAACGGATTCTCTTATTAACCGTTTTAATGTATTTATTAAACGAATTAATTAGAAATATTAATAATACGAAAATTACGTAAATTACGTTTAAGCGGATTATTATTATTATATATAAAATAAATCTTACGCGTTCCTAATAATTCTCAACTTATTCTTTAAATATTATTTCGATATTAAAAGTAATTTTTTAATTCTTAAAGGCGTTTACGATACTTAAACATTTTTTGTAAGCTCGAAATAAATAATAATTTTTTTAATTTATCTCGGATTATTCGAATACCTAAAAATTAGTTCGTTTTATTTTAATTTTTAACTTTATATATTTCTCTTAGTTTCAAAAATAACTTATTAACTTCGCGGTGATTTTTTCGATAATGGAAAAATAATAAATTATTAATAAAAAATATAAGAACGAACGTATATTACTTATTATAAAATTATACGGCCTTTTTAAAATTACGATAAACCGTAATTTCTGTAAAGCAAAAAAATTCCCGATATTGTAACGAAAGTAAGTTCTTAAGCTTGTATAACGTTCGTTCGAACTTTACGTATATTTCGCTTTTTTTAAAGATATTAAAAAAAACGCAAATTATTTTATTTTATTTTTTGTCAAAAATTTAAATAGACTATTTTAATATCGAATTAACCAATTTCAAGATCGAATTTTACAATATTTTAGCTAATTATTTTTATTGAATTTATATGTAAAAATCTATTTTGAAAAGATTACCTTAAATTTAATTTATGTAATTGGTATTTGTTTTATATTTCGCATTTCGTAAATATCTTAATATTTTTTAAATATTTTCTTTAAAAGCTTATTTTAAAAAATACTTATCGAGATCTCTTTAAAACTTAGACAGCTTAATTAATTAAGTTTTATAAATTTTAAATCTGCTAAATATTCTATCCAGCTTTTTAACGTTTTTTTGTAATATTTTTACCGCGATTATTATATAAAAGATATAAAGCTTTTCGCATTTTTATTTTGCCGCGCATTATAATAACGAAAATAAAAAATTAATTTCTTTTTAATTTCAATTTAAAACTAAATATATTTTATTATTTTCGTAAATTACGATAGTATTTATCGAATAAAAGCTGCTATTTTCAATATTATTAATTTTCTTTATTTTTATAACCTTTTATTTTTACGAATAAGTACTTATAATTATTTTTCTTTACTTTTCTTAAATATAAGAATACGGAAGGCAAAACGTTTCCAATTATCGAAATTTTTCTTATTTATTAGAGTTTCGGACCTAACTTTAGGTATATGCGAATAAGTTGATTTACCTATAGTTCTCATTAAATATATTTTCCAAAAGGTTTTCTCCATACCATTTTTTCGCAGTAAGGCTACGGATGCTCCGAGAGCTTTATACTTTTAATAAGCAGTTAAACCTTGATTTTAGCGAATAACTAAGCCTTATTTTTTAAGCGTTTCTCTAAACCTTATTTTCCGGATTAGGAATACTTTTAGAGGTTAAAAGTTTTCGATTAATTTCAGCTTTGTTCGTAAGCTTCCTTATTCTTAAGTTCTGATCTCTTAGTTAATTATCTGTGAAATTTACAAACTCGGGATTAAAGTTTTTTATATTTTCTGAAATATTATACTTAATATGTAAGTTATTTTACGTATTAAATATTTCGAAAATTAGATTTTTTTTAAAATTAAGCTTTCAAAGATATAAAAATCTTATACAAGCTCTCAACTTATAACTAAGACAAACGTCTTCTTTTTAGCTAATAAAAAATATCTTTATCGAACGTAATATTACGCGTAATAATAACTCTGTAAAATTCGAGCACCTATATTCGATAAATATTAAAAGCTTGGTACCTTATTAGATATCCGATATAAGCTTTTGGTTCAACTTTTTATATTCTCTTATTTATTCTTATTTTTCGTTTTTTTGTTAATGGATACGTTTATACCCTGTATATAAAAATTCCAAATTAGTCGAGCTTAAGATTTATAATATTCGCGTTAATTACGACAGAGCTATATTAACGGAAATATAGCTTAAATTAACGAACGAATATTGTATTAAATAAAGTTAATTATAACAATAATTCGGATTTATATTATATAATTACGTTATTATTTTTATTGTTTTAAGTTAAAGCTTTTTAAAAAGATTTGCTTCTAATCTTATTTTAAAAGTATTATTAATTAATTTTTAATCTATTTATTGATTTCTATTTATAAGTTTTTTCGTATATAAAAATAAAAGCTTAAACTTAATTATCTTTTTAATATATTATGTTTAAGAATTTATATATTCGTTTATTGTAATTATTCTAATATCGTTATTTTGCTTAAATTTATAAATAGGAAACCTGTATTATTTACGAATTTAATATTTGAAATTCTTAATAATTCAAAACATTTTTTAAATGTAATTAATAATTAAAAAGGTGAAAAACTTCTTATTATATTTGTTTTTAATTATTAGGAACTATTTAAAATTATCGTAACCTGCAAAATAATTAAAAATAATCTTACGTAATATGCTAAAAGGGTTTAAAGGCTTAGCTTTTTGGTAAATATTTTGAAATTATCTAAAAAGCGTACGTACAAATATAAACCTTATATTTCTAGCGCGTTATATTTTTTATAATAACGTTTTTACCATTTTTGACGAACGATTTTAATATTGTAAGTTTTAAATGCCTTAATCTTAGATATCAAAGATCTTCTGTTTCTATATAAGGACGTAAATAATCTTTCGATCGTCTTTATAATTTTCTCTTTTTTTTATTAACTATTGAATATATTAAAGCTTTAACTAGGCTTTACGAAATTATTAATAAGATGTTCGAATAAAAAACAGTATATATTTGAATAAAACAGTAAGTTTTATATTTGTTAGAATTTTATAAAAATAATATTTTCTTTAATTTTTTCAATTTATAAAAAATAATTTAAACTATAATATCAAATTTTAATTTTACGAAATAAAACTTTTAAAACAATATTAACGTCAAATCTTTTTATTATTATTATATTTTTAAGTATAAGATAATGTTTTAACTTATTTAAAGTTCTATATAATATTTCCTTTATTATTTTCTTCTTATATTATTAATCGGGAACGAAAAAATATTTACTTTTATTAAATTTCTCGTAAAATTAAATATAAAGATACCGAAAACGAATAAATCTTTAAAATTTACCAAATATCTAGCCCTATAATTATCGATTAGGGTGGATTAAGATAAAAAGCACGTATCAAAATAAATAATAATATAAATCTTTAAAACTAAATTAAAAAATTAAAAGTATATAAATTAATAAACATTACAATAATATAGCCAAATTATATTATAAAAATAAACGTTAATTACTTTATAATTATAAGATAATAAACAGCTGTGAACTGGGTAAGGTGATCTCTGACTAGTCGTAAAGCAAATTCCAAAAAGTAAATATATTAGGTTACTTCTATCTGGCGTTTCCTATTAATTATCAGATGGTAGATTTATATTAGTAAGTAGGTCGGTAATTAATTAGTAGTTGGTCGGTTACTAGCTTTATCCTTATAAGGGCTATATTTTCATAAATACTTTTTTTAAGTTATTAAGTTTTAACAGTATTATCATAAATTTAATATAACGCGTTTTGCAGATTTGGTTACGTATATTTGCCGATAATTTATCGTTATATTATGTTATAAATAATTGCCGTAATAATTAATGCGTATTATATTACGTAATTAATTATATTTCGCCTAATTTCCTATTATAATCCGTTTTTAACCTTACCTTATTTACCTTTTTTTTCGTTTTACACTTATATTTCTATTTCTTTTACGTACGCGTTTTATTTGGTTTTCCGTTTTTCTTTATTTTTATTTCGTTTTTTTATTGCTTTGCGTATTATTTCCGTTTGCCATATTTTTTATAAGGAATTCCAAAAGAAATAGTATTTTAATATTAAAAAGAACTAGGATTTCCTTTAACCCCATTATTTTGATGCCGATAATAAGATAAATATTAGTTGTACTACGAGTGGTAATAAGCCGTACTATATTTACGTAATATAGCGTTATTTCGATTACCGTACAGTTTACGTTCAGATTTTGGGCGTCTTAAATTACGTTATAGCTAATTATTATTATAAAACTTTTCGCGTAATAAATAATTATTCCTAATATTATTAATATCATTATTTAATTTTTGTTTAAATTTCGATTATCCTTAAAGGTGCTGCCTAAACGGTTTTTTAATTCGGTATCGATAATTAGGAGTTAATTGACGAATTCGAAAAAGTTCGTATTACGAGTATCTAATACGAACGTTCTGACGTAATTGCGATCGGTTGTCGACTCGATATTTTTTGCGAAGCCGAATTCGCCTTTAATACGGGTATTATTAAGGAGTATCGTTTTTTTAATATAATAAAAGTCGATTTCCGATTTTCCGTTATAGTTATGAAGGTTTAGTTTTAACGCCGTTTTATAGGTTTATAAATTTAGGGTTTTTTTAATAAATATTACAGTTTTTTTTCTTATTATTCCGTAATTAATTTTCGATTAGGCGTGATTTTAAAATACCTTTATAAATAAGGCGATTTTCGAAAGCCGTTATACTGTTACGCTTTTTGCTTACAAATATTTTCCGCTCGTTTTTCGATATTTTAACGACATTCAAATACTTATTAATAATTATAATTAAAAAACGACTTTACCTGGCGAAACTATTATTAAACCTAAATATATTAAGCGCTTTAAGAACGGCACCCTGTTTTTAACTAATAATAAATTATATTTCGATTATTTAGGCCTTATTTTTTGTAAAAAATAAGATATTTTTAAATTTTTTCCGTGTTTTACGTCTAATAAATTTAATAAACGTACTTACTTTTTGCCGTTATATATTTTTCGATCGTTTTTCGATATTCTTATATAAACTTTCTTAATATACTTATTAAAAATGAATTAATGTAAAGCTTAATAATTAAGCGTAAAATTTTGTTTTCGAAATAAAAGTTCAATTTTTTTTATATTATTTATTAGTTTCCAATTAATATACGATAAGCTAATTATTCGTTAAAAGTTTAAGGGTAATTATATAATTAAGTAATACTTTAACGTTAATATTTTAAATTTGTTTAATATTATTTTTTGTAATTTTTATAATTATTAAATAACTAAATTCCAATCGGGCTATTATTATTTTGCAATCTTTAGGTTGTTTTATTTCTTATATACGTATTTAATTTTCCTTTTATAGCGCTATAATATTTTAAACGCGTATTCGAAATATTTTCAGGGTTTTTACGTATTATATTTAACGAGCCAGCCTTTTTATGTAATTAAATATTTATGTTGCCCTCGGTTATTTTGGTAACTAACGATATCCTTTATTATTAATTTTTCTTATTCCTTTAATAAGTCCGATAACGTTATTTAAACATTATTTAGTTTCCGATTATATTACAATTTTGATAAAAATATTAGAAATATATTATATATTTTATAATATTTAATAAAAAGGATTATTCTGTATATTTAAAAACTTATTTGCTTTTTAATTGTAATTTGAATATAAATAAATATAAACTTTTTTTAAATTTAAAATTTTTAATCGATAAATTTATTTATTATATTAATTAAAATTTTATAAGTATATAATATTAATTATAATACTTTTTCTGAGTTACTATTATTTTTTTAATATTCGTATATTACCTAACGAATAACCGTTATTTTTTCGAAGCGCTTTTTAATTTTTTGTACTTATTTTTAAACTTTTATAAAAGGTATTTTATTATTTTTAAATAATATTTATATAAGGCTTCGAACGAAAAGAACGGCCGGTAAACGCGTTTCGTATATTATTATATACGAATTTCCCATTTTGTAATAACTTTATTTAATTATTTTAATATTTATTAAGGTAATTACGGAAATAATATTTTAAAACTTAATAAATATATTTTATTTACTTATCGGTTTACGGATAATAAACGGTTAATATTTGTCGTTTTATTTTTCTTTTTTTGCAAAACTTCGCCTAAAATTAATTTGTTAATAATTAATTTTTATTATTAATAATTCCGATTAACGTACCGAATTTAGATTTAATTTCGTCGTAAAATAATCGGGTTAATTTAGTTATAATTAAAATTTTAATTATAAGAATAAATAATTTTAATTTCGTAAAACGGTTAACGATTATCAATATTACGTCGTAATTTAACTTATTTAAATTTAAGCTTTTAGAAAGTCTCGTAAAAACATTTAACGAGATTTTTTAAAAAAGTTATTTAAATAATAGCAAAGGCTGTAATTATCTATATGGTTTATAATGTAACTTTATTATGCCTTAATAATTCGGATATTATTTAATATATTTTCGGATATTATTCGCTATATTTTCTTAATAAAAGTTTTTAATTATTAATTTTAACGTACGGATATATCTTATATATTCTGCTTTTAAATTATTATGGTATTAATTAATTAATTATGTTTGTAAAACGCTATACAACGAGATTACAAATTTATCTCGATAATATAAAATCTTATTTAGGTTTAAGAAGTATTATTTTTTTATTCTGGCTTAATATTTAATTATTCGAATTAATTTTATAATATTTAAGTTTTTAGTTTGCAATTTTCGCACTTAATCGTAAAATTATTAGGAAATTTTCAGCTATAATATCGTTTCGTCCTTGGATAATTCCTTTATTAAAAAAAGTAAAATGTATTAATTATAAATAATAACTTTAACATTAATTTTTTTTAAATTTTTCAGAATTCGATCATAATATAGTTATAATTTGCAATTATTATTATTTAACCGCTAATCGTATTATTACTGCAATTCGTATTGGCATTATTATTCGCAAATAATAAATTCGGCAGATATATAATTCTTTATTTTCCTTTTTTTTCGAAAGCTTTTTGCGATCGTATAATAAGTGTTCTTCGTTTTTTTATACAAATAATAATTACTTAAATTTTCGTTATCTAAAATCTATCTAGGAATTTTATAACGAACGAATTTTACGTTATTTTTATAAGGCCTTTTACCCCTTTGTAAAGCTTTAAGTTGCGCTATATATTTGCGATTATTTTTCGTACGTTTTCCAGTATATTATTCGTAAGTCCGAATTTTTTGAATAATGTAAAGATTACATTTTTATGTACAATTTTCTTTAATATATAATCCGGGCGTTTAAATAATTTATTCGCCGAATTAACGGCGTCCGATTAATATTAGATTTTAAAATCAAATTACGTAAAATAATAAACTTATTAAGCTAACCTCCTTTTAAAATTACGCGCCGGCGTCTTTATTATGTTCTTTAACGCTATATAATCGGTAAATATTAGGAAATTTTTTTCTATACCTTTAAGATATTACCGCCGATATTTTAAGTTTTTTATAATTATTAATAATTTTTGTTATCTTGTAATTTACCGTTTTTTGATTAGATTTAGTTTTTGCAATCAATATACAATTAGGCGTTAATATTTCCCTTATTTCTGTAAAAATATCTTTAATATAGCTTTTATCAAGGCGTTTATTTTAATTTTAGTATTTTTTACTATGATTTTAATATCGAAAAATAATTGCCGATTAAAAATATCTTTTAAGTTTCGGAACGCCATTTTAATTTTTTCAAATTACCGAAATTTTGTTATTTTATCTTTGTCTTACGCCTTTTTTAAAAACCTAATAATAGGTATAATAATACGCGAATAATAGGCCATAAATTTCCGATAAAAATTTGCGAATCTCAAAAATATTTAAATATTATAAATTAATTTTAATTTTAGTTATATTTCGATAATATTAACCCGTTAACGGTTTATTTCCAAATCGTCAGTATTAATTATAAATTTTAAAAATTTTATTTTTTTAAGAAATTCGCATTTAAACGTTTTAGTAAATAATTAATATTATAATAACCGTTTGTAAACGAATTAAAAATATTTCGTATATTTTTTAAAAATTATTTAAATATATTATGTATATATAATCGATTAATTTAGTTAATACCTTATATATATAGACTTAAAACGTAATTAACGCGTAAATAAAACTAAATAATATAACCGTATATTTAAATTACTCGTACTACGTTCGGATAGTTATTTTTTATTAATGGCCCTTTTTAATTTTAATATAGTAATAAATATTTTTAAAATTAATTTTCGAAAATACCTTAGTTAATTTTAAATGATTTATTATTTTTGTAATTAAAGCTAAAAATTATTAGTTTTTTATCGTTATTCAATTTAACTCCTTATAATTAACGTATAATCGAAAACTGCCGTCCTTTTTAAGCATAAATAATATTAATATTTTTACGTCCGTTTTCGAATAACGTATCCGGCCTACTTTTAAATTTTCTCGGATATATATTTCGAATATCTTTTTTTGGATTTTCAAAATAAGGTAAATTAAGCCGAATAAGTGCGTTTTTCTTAGGATCAAATTTATTACATATTTTATCTTTAGCAGTTAAGGTATTTTTTAGCTATTTTTTCAAAATATATTCGCCGGAAATTTTTTAAGTATATAAGAAAGTTAAATAATTCTCGTTCTTATTATTTTTCGAATTCTAGAATATTTAGTTTTTCGGCTAAATTTATTAAGTTAACAGTATAAATTTGTTTACTGAAAAACGTTAAATTTGCAATTTTCTATTTATCGACTTTTTGTAATAATCTATATAATTATTAATATATAATTATATTTAGTAAATTTCTTAATTTACTTATTCTGAGTTTAGATAATAAGAAATTAGACGTTTTTTAATCGCGGCATATTGCAAAATAAATTTGCTTAAATTTTCGTTCGTTTTCGCTATTATTTATTATATTAGTAAAAATTTCGTAAGCCTTATAATATTTAATATACGTATCGTTAATGCTAATAAGGCCTGGAATATTTACGAAAATTAATTAAAAGGTAAATTTTTTCGTTAACCTTTTGCTTATAATGTTTATTTATATTCCGATATCCTTATATATTTGTATTACTATATTTCTCGTATTTTGTTTTTGATAAATACTTTCCTTTTAAAAAACGGCTTTGTTTTAACTGTTTTATAATTATTAGCCGAAGTAAATTAGACGTATACATTTATTCCGGCTCCTTTTTTAGGTTTACGTTTAAAAACTAATTTGATTTATCGTTATATATTATAACGTTTTGTACGGTTTTCGGAGGTTAATTTCCGTATGGCCGAGATAGCAAGATTTATATATTTTTTTTTATTTATAATTTATGTTTTTGTAATCTAGCTTTTTATATTTGTAATATTTAAGTAAACCCTTATAAAAATTAAAGGGATTAAATTATGCGAATTTATTTTAATTAAAATTAAAATAGCAATTATTTACTTTTGAAATATAAAAACGCCGGCGGTTTTTATTATTTTTACGCGGCGTTTTTAATTTGTTTTAAGGAAATTTTTTCCGGAAAACGTTAAAATAAAATCGTTTATTCTTATTAATATTTTTGGCGGAAAATAATCGATTTTTTTGATTTTTTTAGATATTTTAATAACGTTTTATTTTATTTATTACGTTATTAATTTGTTTTAATTTAACGTTTTTTGTAATAAAATATTTCGTAACCTTAATATCAATTTATAAAAATAATTAAAAATAAAGCGTTTATTATCCCCATTATTTTTCGAGTTAAAAAAGTCTGTAAATTTGATTTTATAAATTAGAAATTTTTATTTAACGTAAAAGTTTAATAGCGATTAATTGGATTATTATCGTAATTCAATAAATTATTTCTTATATTTTTTATCTTGAGAATTAAGATTTACGTAAGCGTTTTTAATAAAAATTTATAAATTTTTTATTTTTTATTTTTTAGTAATTAAAATAATAAAATATAACGCGGTATAATTATTAAGCGTTTATAATAAAAACGTTTATATGGTCTATGGCCTATTGAATATAAGTAAAGGTATTTTGTTTTGGTTTTTTGGCGTAAATTTCCGTAATAAATTTTATTTAATTTTTTTTAATTAACGTACGATCGAAAAGTTTCGGGTAATTATAACGCGATATTCGTTTATTACCTTTAGGTTTTTGTAACGATATTATAATTAACTTATGAAGCTTTATTTTTTTAACTTATGTTATTATTTATTATTCGGGCAATTATTAAAATAATTTCAAATATTGTTCGTTTTATTAACAAATAATTTTTAAAATTTAGTTATTATTAAAAGGTTTATTTTTTTTAAATTTCGGGATACGTTTGTTATATTACATTCGTTTTCCGACTATTTAGCCGACGATTAGTAAAATATGTTTTTATTATATGTGTAAAAGGATTTAAAATTCCGAAAAACGTAATTTTTTACCCGTTAGGAATTTATTATAAACTTTTTAATTTATTTTTATATCGTAATCGATCGTTCGTCGGTTGGGTTCCGATCGGCGGTTTTTTCGATTAGTAATCTAGGTTTATTTTGTAATCGGTAAACTTTGTTTTTAATAGTTATTGCATTACTTTTTATAGTAGATAAAAGAATTGTAAGATAATGGATAGCTATAAGCTGGATAAGGTGATTTCCGACTAATCGTAAAGCAGATTCTAAGAAGTAAGTATATTAGGTTATTTTTATCTGGCGTTTCCTATTAGCTGCTAGATGGTGGATTTATATTAGTAAGTGGGTCGGTGGCTGATCGGTGGCTGGTCGGCTACCAGCTCTATCCTTATAAAGGCTATATTCTCACAATAATTTCTTAAATAACTTCCTTTTATTTAAGAAGTTTCATAAGATTTTTACGGAACTTTTTTTTACCGATTATACTTAAACCGTTTACGAATTCCCTTAATATCTTTTTAGCTTAAATAACGGAATTTCCGGATAATTACTTCTATAATCGCAAAACGTAAATAAACGCATTTGTTAGATTTTTATAAGTAAATCATATTTAACGGAATTAGATAAAAATACTTGTTTTTTTAAACGTATTTCGCGGAATAAAACTTACATTAGGTTATGATGGTATTTTTTTTTTCAAATTGCGATCCTAATAACATAATAATAAAAATCTCGAGCTTTTTAATATTGGTTCTTAATTTATTTTTATGGCATATAATCGAAAACTAATTCTTAAATTTTTTTTAAAGTTTATTATGGGCCTACTAAAAAAATATTCCTTATAAGGTTAACTAATTCTCGTTATTTCTAATTTAATACGAAATGTTTTTTATAGCGTTTAGAAAATTCTTTATTACGAATATCTTTTTAATTTCTTAAAGGTTATATATTTTCGTTTTGGTATAAACAACATATTAAGTTTAATAATATTAATTAAGCTTTATATGGCTTATTTTAGTTAAGCGCAGGGTTTTACGATAATTCTTACGCATTTTCGAAATAGTATTTAGTAAAAAAAAAAAGACGAATTAATTCCTTAATTCCCTTAGCAAATCTTATATTATGATTTTTCTTTAAACGACCAGAACAGCTTGGGCATTTTTAAAAATCTAGCTTTTTATTATTACGTTAATTTATGTTTAAATATTAAGATATCGGATATTAATTTTAAAAGCTTTTCGATATTTTTTATATACGACTTTCGTAAAACGATCGATATTTTTATCGTATTTTTTTGAAATTATTAAAGAATAATTTCTTAAGCTTTTTTAAAGAAGGTCCACGTTAAACAATATTAATGTAAAAGTTTTCTTAAAAACTAATATTTCTGTATATTAAATTTTTATTTTAGCGTTAATTTTTATAATACATTTCTCGATTGAAAAAATTTCCCAAAAACTCGTATAGCAATTTACGTTAAATATATCAAAGTTTATAAGATATTATACGTTACGTAAAATAATATTAAATCGTAAAAAAAAATAATTAAAAGAATTAAAGCGATCTTTAAGAAATATGTCCTTAGAAATGAAATTATCCGATATATTAATAATAAGATATTTTAAATTAATAAATAAAATATTGCGATTAATTTAATTGTAGCTATTTTGCGCAGTTAGAGTACCGGGCTTATAACTGTTACAGTTAGGCTGATTGCGAGAAAAGGTTGCATAAAATGTGGGAAGTGATAATTGTCTGACTAGAATTGAGCTCCAAGGAGCGGTAGCTAGGAAGCTCTCAATATACTGTGGGAGCGCCGGAATAAGGTTCTTCCGGGTGCTGTGGAGCTTGATGGCTAACACAGATACCCCTATTCCACGACATCTTCGCAACTGCCCTGCAGGCTGCAGAAGCGCCTCCGGCGGTGAGGTATGTGTAGCCGGGCCTGCTGAAGTCGTGGTAGATCTTAGCGCAGATGCTGTGGCGAATTGTCTTGTCATATGGTGCATGGTGCCAAATCGGGATCCTTAGCTCTCGTGGCAGTTTCGTAAACGAGGAGAATATGGCGTGGGCTCTTATATACTGTCGCTATCATTAGGAGAGAAGGGATGATGAGGATGCTACGGTTCAAAACAAAGTCCGAATTTGCAGGCGTTATTACAGCTTGATGACGCTATCACGTCATCATCGTTGCTTTGCGGATGCAGGCTCCCGTAAATCGTAACCCTTACTTAGCAGTCATGATATGGCAGGACCAATTCTAATCCATCTGATCACCCGTTCCCATTTGTCAGGTTGTATATTTGCAATTTGTTAGGGTTGTAGGATCTTAACTACGGGGGCCCATTCCTACTCGTAGAGTTTTAAGGTTCGTTCGCATGGAGTGGGAATATTCCACGGACGCGTCACGTAGTGCCATAGGATTTTATAACTACGTCGCCGCAACTTCTTTCAATCTGCAACGACCTGCATAACATCCCACCCCTTTATCCCGTTCGCACTTTAACACTAAACCTTCTTCGAGCGATTTGGGATGCTACTGCCTAAACAACGCAACCTCCCGCCCGGGATGGGATAACGCATATATGCAATACCGTTAAGAATATGCACCATGACTACTGCCTTCTTTTTATTGTCGCTAAAGCCCGCTAAAGCCTCCTCTCCATAGTTATGAACCCTCGTAGACTCTGGCATGTTGTGACTACCAGCTGGCGTTGCCCCTTGACAGCTGGTGGATACGGATTCGTCAGCCCATCCTCCCTGTAGGCCGCCAAGTTCCTCCGGCTTCTGATTGCAACTGAATTGTGGACACGTGACGGGATTTTTGAGAACCTCATTGAACGGTCATGGACGCCCATAACGCGGCCGTAGCGACCATATCGGAAAGGGTCCGCGAGTTCTACGCCAGGAAGGAGCCGTTCCGCGTTTACCATGGGTCGACCAACAGCACCCGCGCATCCGCGCGGAATCGCGACAACACGGTGGATACCAGTAACCTGAACCACGTGCTACGCGTGGACGCGGAGACCAAGGCCGCTCTCGTCGAGCCCAACGTCTCTATGGACCGGCTCCTGGACGCCACGATGCAGCGGGACCTGGTCCCGCCGGTGGTTATGGAGCTGCCCGCTATCACCGTCGGCGGCGGCTTCTCGGGGATGGCGGGCGAGAGCAGCTGCTTCCGCTACGGGCCGTTCGACTGCATCGTGAACTCGATCGAGATAGTCCTCGGGAACGGCGACGTGGCGAGGGCCTCGAGAACCGAAAAGCCGGACCTGTTCTGGGGCGCCGTCTGCGCGTTCGGCACCATGGGCATCGTCACGCTCCTGGAGCTCCAGCTGAGGGATGCCAAGGGCTTCGTCGAGCTGACGCATTATCCCTTCTCGAGCTTCCCTGCGGCGTCGGCGAAGATACAGGAGGAGACGAAGAAGCCTGAGGTCGACTTCGTTGACGGTATTGCCTTCTCGCCCAGTTCGATCGTCGTTTGTTCTGGCCGCCTTGTCGATGCCGTCCCTGCGGGTTCCACTCCGAGACGGTACATGGGTCGGGCCGATCCGTGGTTTTATCTTGATGTCGAGAAGCGGACAGAGAACGGTACGAAACAGGTTACCCACTACGTCCCCGTGGTCGACTACTTCTTCAGGTGGGACCGCGGCGCTTTCTGGGTCGCTAAGTACGCGTTCCGTTATTTCGTCACGCCGTTCAATCGGATCACCAGGTACTTGCTCGACAGGTTCATGCACGCCAAGGTCATGTACCACGCCCTACACAAGAGCGGCCTATCGGATCGGTATATTATCCAGGACGTCGGCGTGCCGTACGAGGCGGCCGAGGAGTTCCACGAGTGGTTGCATCAGACCGTCAACATCTACCCGCTGTGGCTTTGTCCGATCCGGCTTCGTCGGGACGCCCCCGATTCTGGACACGGATTGCATGCCGACTTCGCCGATCCTACTACTCCGGAAGTCTGTCTGAACTTCGGCGTCTGGGGTCCTGGGGCCGGCGTCCGGAACTATGACGATTTCGTCCGCCAGAACCGCGCCATCGAGCAGAAGGTCCAGGAACTTCGGGGCAAGAAGACGCTTTACGCGTGCAACTACTACACCGAGGACGAATTCTGGACCGTCTACAACCGGGGCCGGTACGACGCCGTACGTGAGAAGTACCATGCCTCGTGGTTGCCGAGCGTCTACGACAAGATCATCGTGGATGAGGCCGCCAAGCAGCGAGCAATCGACGCCTCGCGCTTGCCCAATTCGCTGCGAAATGTCTGGCCTTTCCAGGGGCTGTACGGTGTCTACAAAGCCTGGCGTGGAGGGGATTATCTACTTCAGTCGAAGAAAGCTCCCTGGGGTCAGATGTCGAAGAAAGATGTTTAGTGTGAGAGCGCATCGGATACCCATAATAGCGTCTTCGTGAGATGAGATCATCCTAGATAGGAGCGGCATTACATTCGAGCGATTTGTTCTGTTAGACTATATTGTACCTAACCTGAGTTTGCCATGTAAATAGCGAGGCCTTCCGTTGCAGCGTTCATGATCTAAGGTAAGAGAGCCTGGACCAAGCCTCCTGTCTATTTAGAGGTCGTCCTCTCTTACGCTTCGCTACGCTTGACAACGTAGGCACCGCGCTCTATGGTGTTGATGACAATGTAACCGCTCTTGAAGTACGGGTAGTGCGACCAGGTTCCGGAGAACTCGACCGAGCCGCCACCCTCGACGTCGTCATCTTCTGGGTATATGTCGAAGAAGGCAACCTGCTTAACACCCGCTCCCGTCGGGTCTTCGGGGATAGACGAGACACTGTGATCTGGGTCAGGACGGCCAAGGACGAATATAGGAAAAAGCGGGGGTAGGGGGGCGTCAACTTACTCGAGGATGACCAGGCCACCGCCGTAGTTGCTCTGGTACGAGAACCCGTCACGCACGAACTGGTTGTGGTCGATGCCCTTGCGCCCAGCTCGGTAGAAGCCGGTCTGCTTGGGGTTCTCGAGGTCGGAGACGTCCCAGATGTAGGTGACGGGGTAGCCCTCGGCGCCGGGGCCCACAGCGTCGTACTCGTCGTACTCGTCGTCGAGGACGAGGTAATGCTGCCACTCGGGGTCGAGCACCCAGCCCTGGTGTGTGTAGGCGGCGCCCTCGTACGAGATGCGCGAGAGGATCTTGGGCGCCGCCTTGTCCGTCACGTCGTAGATGGTCAGGGTGTCCTCGTTGTAGCCGTAGCAGATGTCGGTGCCGACGTACCGCTCATCGGGGCCGCGGTACACGAGGCACTGTGCGTCGTGCACGTAGCCGTCCTCGGCGGCGCAGCCCGGCGACGACAGGTTCTCCATGTCGGTCAGGTCGATGAAGATGAGGCCCGACCTGCAGGTCGAGTTGCGCGGCTGCGCGCCGACGGCGACGGCGTAGTTCTTCTCCTCGTTGGTGACGACGTTGTGCGAGCGGCCTGCGGGGAGCTCGTTCCAGTAGTAGATGTCGTCCTCGTTGTTGTAGGTGACGGGAGACGCGGGGTCGACGTCGAGCAGCTTCGCCATGTCGAAGATCTGGATGCCGTGGTTGTAGGCCTCGGAACCGATGACGACGTAGCTCTTGTAGCCCTTGATCTCGCGCCAGAGCGACGGCTCGGCGTCCGGATACTGCGGCAGGCGGCCGAGGTAAATCAGCTTGCCCTCAGGGCTGACCTCGGAGAACGAGGTGCCGTCCTGCTGGGCGATGGCCACGAACTCGCGGCCGTCGGGGCTCGTCCACCCCCAGGAACCCGCTCCCTCTCCCGTGGTGCTGCCGAGATCGAAGTGCGACTGGAAGTCGTACAGGTCCAGTCCGGAGCAGGAGAACTCATACAGAGGGTCTCCCGGCGTCAGCTTGGCCTTGCCGTCCACGCAGGGCACCACGTCGATGTCGGCGCTCATGCTCTTGTACTGGGAGGGGCTGAAGATGCCTTCCTTTCTCCGGCTAGCCCACCAGGTCTATTTGCCTCCTGCATCAGCATATTGTCCGGTGAATCATTAAATAATGCCTTACCTCCTTCGTGTGCATGATCTTCTCATGCATCACACCGCTTGCATAGAGAGCTGCGTCCACCTCGGTGTCCACCTCGATTTGCCTGGCGGTGGCATAGTTACAGAGTGCTGCGATAGCAGCCAATCTGACGGACGACCTCATGATGCTTGACTAGGAGAACCTCACAGCGACGTTGTCCTTGACGGATGAATGACCAACAGGAGGGGCTTGCTTGTCTGCTTAGGAGTTGGTCGGACCGGACTGTAAGTAATATATAGCATGCTCTCTCCCCTGCTCCCTTCTTCCGCCCTCCCAAGCTTTTCAGTCTTGACTACTGGGGCACGAGCAAGGGTGTGGCGACATTCTGCCCTGTGTATTAGCTCTATCGTTACCGGCAGGGGTGAAAAGATGCCATGCCAGGTAGGACTACCCTATCTCCGGTCCTATGGCCAATGCAAATAAAGTGCTGGTCTTCCCCATGGTACATGTCTCTGTATCGATAGTACCTCTAAGGCGTATACGGCAGTTGATTGGCGTCTATCTCTTGGCGAGGTTCAAGCTTTCCTTGCTAATCGGGAGAGGCAGGTGGTACGCATATGCCAATGCGAATTGCCGCGGGTTGCTCCATAGCGCTACAGTCGCCAAGGTCGTATTTACTTTCGACCTTCTGCTTTTCGCATGAACGTCCGGCATAACGCAATGGCGACGGCGGGGAAGCCTTTATATGTTCTGACGTAGCATTCGACCGCTGGCAGCATGTCCGCCGGCAGGGTCCTCCCTATCGCGACGTGTCGGCGCCCATTTCGATTGCGCGGTCGGTGAGCGTTTAGAGTATATTACCCAGTTCCCGTAGAGGTAAGCAGTGCGGAGATCTTCGCTTGCTGAAGAGCCGGGAGGGCACAAGAAAGTATATCGGGACGTCCCATATCTCGTGGGGGGGTTTACATCTTGCAATTAGCAACGCGTTGAAAGACCGAAAACGCATTAGGGCCGTTGCAAAGCACCGATTGCGAAATCTCCCCCGCATATGATGCTGGAGAGGCCGGCTTGAGGCCATCAGAATCCCTCCTTTTCCGGAGGTTTGGTCATTCGCTGCACCCTACCGAGAACACCAGGCTCGCAGAAATTTGGGAAAGATGTTTCTAAGAGCTTCCTTACATGATGCACAACATCCACGGATTGATGAATGCTCCTTGTCCACGCAGCTAAGGCCTTGGCCGAATGCTTATGTGAGATGCAACCCTACAACGTGGAGTGCCGCTTATGATTGGCGTGTTTGGCGTGTTGGAGACACGTTATCAGCAGCTCTCTTGCACTTGCAAGGGCCCCTCTTCGTTCACAATTGTACCGAATATAATCATCGCCGGTGTTCTAAGCTTGGCGTCCAGGGCCAAGATGCAACTCATCTCTTAGACCAGACATTCAGCGATGCCATTTGATCCGCATCTGGCCTATTGGGAAAAGAAGCGTCGATCCTCGAACCAGAGCTCTTGCCAGGCTAGGATAACAATGATATTTCCATTTCGTCGGTCATGTTGCGCTTTTGAGTACCGCTACACGTCGAATGCTAATTCAATTCGCAGTTTCTATTATGGACGCCGCTTCCTATTAGCCTCCATATGAGACATTCAGAAAGTGATGGGGTATTCAAGCGGGGATAAACAGCCCGTGCTTGGATCTCAACAGGAAGCTTCTTTAAGCGGCCAAGTCCCCGCAGTTAGCGAGCGCCCCTTTCTACTAAAGCTGGAGTGCCTATGGATCGATCGATCGATGAATGTTATGGAACATGTATCAAAGGCTGCCCCTGCCATTCCCCTGGTTATTTCCCATATAACAACAAAGAAGTTGCCGCTTCTCAGCGATGATCGTGAATACACAGACGGCATGAACGTGAGACGGGCCTTAATCCGGCTCGAAACTCGGAACCACCGTGTTAGACTCCTATGACAGCATCGATAGCCCAGTCCTGCACCGGACCGCCGTTCGAGGTCCGCAGAGGCCGGAATAATTGCCCCACGTCCCTCGCGAAGTGGACGTTGTTTTCGAGCTGGTACTCGTTCTCCAGGACCTCCCGGAATTTTTTGATAAGCTCTTGGTCCTCGTCGGCGTTGTCTTTAGGCCAAAAGTGACAGAAGTTGTTGTCATACAGCGTCATAAACAGGCACACGTATAGCGAGGGTAAGAGGTCTCTGCCCATCGCGGACAGGACCTCCTCCGTGTCAGGAGGCCTCAGGAGAAATCCGGGCGTCGCGTTGTCGATGTTGTTCATGCACCAGAGGGTGATCCCGACGACCCCCCAGTGGGAGAACCTCGGCTCCATGGCCCAGTACGAGCACCCCTGCAGACGGATGAGGGCGCTATAGTCGTTCTTGATCTGGAGCATCTCGCTGAAGTTGACGTCCGAACTGTCGTTTTCTCTCCAAGGGGATTGGCAGTCGCGCCAGTAACGGACAATGTCTCGACGCCGCCGAGTCCTGTCAAGCGGCCAGGAATCATGCCAGCAGATCTCGTTCCTCTTTCCATCCAGTCAGCATACTTCGTTGGGAAGCGTGGACCGAACGTTAGACCTACTTCTTTATCCCATACCGAGACCGAGTACGCTGCTTCTGCTTTCTTCACCTTGCCGGTGGATCTCCTGTAGGTGTGCTTATGGATGAATATGCCCAGCCAATACTTGAGGCAGCCGGGGCCACCAGGTATAGGACGAGTTGGCCATGTCGCGAGTGGTGACTACATCTGCATGAAATCCCAGTATATGCAATCGTCCTCGTCACCAGGAGCAGCATTCGAGGGCGCCCATTCAGGTTTATAGCCTATGTTGACTGACCAATGTGGAATTTGCATGATTTTGGGATCAATCCGGGCGCAAGCGCGATGCTCGCGATTTTGATGCCGCATATTGTACGCGTTCAAGGCCTCGACGAGATGGAGTTATCTGGGATATTTAACTGCCAGCAGTTGAGCATTGGTCATTGATACTAGTATAACGTGTAGGAACTCTTATAAGCCCCCCACCCCGCTCCGTGTGGAGTGTTTAGAGTTAAAGAGGTGCCCAAACATCCAAGTCCCGGCTTCCCGAGTAAACCATGATAAGAATTAAGGGCTTCATATACTAACGTCCAGTCGACCCGCTAGGTTTCCCGGAGAGGCGCAACGTCCTCAGCGTCTTGTCCATACGCGGATTATCTTGGCCTGTCAATTCTACTGTCCGCCTGGTGCCGACTAGGTCCGGGTATGGTGCCGGGGCGGCCCAGACGATTTGCTGGAATCTTGGTATCGGGCATGCCATAATGCCCGCACACCCTGGGTGGCGATTTGCAGAAGTAACAGGTGAAGCTGAGTGGACGCAATGGTAAATATGCTTTAGGCGCGTCGGCGCCCCCATAGACACAGATGTTGTACTGGGAGCGGAAATAACCAGCGAACCGTCAGTACTTTCAAAGTCTCGGAGTTGGGCGCTAGATGCACATATATTTCGCTAGATATTTCCATTCTTCAAATTCCTACAAAAGGCAGCCGGAAGCCTTTATAGCGACAATCGAAACAATGTATATGTAGATCCTATGCCCAATTGCTGCCCACTTTTGACTCCCATAGCATTAGCTAATATAATTACAGCTGACTCTTTACCGGAACCAGGGGCTGCTATGTCTCGTATAAAATCTACATTCGGATGAGGATTCAACATGAGAGGTTGGTGGTAGATTGTATTATTACCAGTTAAGAAAAGATCTCTTTGACTGTTCAATCAATCTATATCAATATCCCTTCGCCTGGCCGTAGTGTGTGTCCCTTTTCTAACGGAGCGAGCTCTGCTTACATAGCACGCTCGGCTTACTCATTCAGATGCTTCAGCAAGTAAACTACATGTGGCACGGATATAATATCGGTGACTCTAAGCTGTTCAAGAGGCTTCAATGCATAGGGGCATAAGTAGAACGGACGATCACGGTGCATAGTCGGCGAAAACGGGTTTTAACCAGCTTGTTCAACTAAGTTCATTCAAATCCAGGCCTTGTCGCTTGCCCTGTTCTTATCTAAGTAGTCATAAACCTGATTATAGTCTTTGCACACGTGTTTTGCGTCCCATCCATCGCTCCCATCGAACCCGTCTGGGAACGTGGTCTGTTCGCCTTCGAGAGCTACGTCACCACAGCACATGATGCTCTGCCGGAGATAATCAAAGCAGTGGGTTAAGTGCCAAGGGGTCTCTTTAGGGACGCGGCTCGTGTTCGATGTGAGTGCCGAATATGCTTCGGCTATCGCATACTGTTTCCCCTTTAGCACGTGAAGGAATTTACGTCGAGTATGCTAGGCGCTTACCAGACAATGTAACTGGTGGGTCATTGAAGTCGTGACAACAAACTGGTCGGGGAATTCCGCGAGCGGTGTTGGCAGGTTATCATACGCCCCCGGGCTTGGGATTTCAAGGTATCCGAGACCCCCTGGCACCACATGTCAGAAACGGTAGCCACTGCGATGTGAGAAGACATACTTGGTACTAGACCCAGCCATTTCCGTCGAGTTTCCTCCGTGAAGAACTCAGACGTATTTTCCGGGACGAATCCCGGATCTGGGGTAAATTTCGTGATCTGTTGTGGGACTTTGTGTGGAAAGGCTAGTTAGCATCGTCCGTCGAAGCCAAGGGGGCCGAGGGCAGACGCACACTCGGGAGCGAATCCCGTCAGGTCACCGGCGCCTTCAAAATAATGGTCCTTGCCGTGTTTGTGCCATCCGTTTTCGATCAACTGGACTATTATCACCAATAATAGGACCGCATTAACCAGCCAACCGTGGTCCCTCAATGCTGCTAACCAGGGCCTTTTCGTCGGATGTGAGCCGGTAGTCATATAGTCCTTGTCGTTCAGATCAATCGTCTCATCGAATTCGGTACTCGAATCATCGTGATCTTCAATGCGCGTAGTTTCGTACGGGGTGGATCCGTGATCATCTTTCATCATCGCGTTATAGTCCTTGAAGCTGACTAAGAGCTCTGTGTGTGGTGTTTTGTGTAATCCAGCAGTTATGCCTACTTAGTGTCGGTTTCGTTTTTTGTAGTAAGTGGTAGACCAAATTTCGGAAAAGCCAGCAGAAGACGGCCTTTATTTCTATTTCCTGACTTTTGGACGCGACGGTAATCTGCTGATACTCCATGGCGCAAGTTCGGTGGACTTGTGACTGTGACAGAGCTACCCCTGGGCTGTATCAACGCTGTTTCAAGTCGCGTCAAGGAGTGCTTCAGTCGCGCTTTGGCCGCCAAATAGGCGATTCGACAGCTCTATAAGAATTAATCAAGGTGAGCCTTATGTAACTTGTTGTTGGTTTCTTTCTGGCTGCACGGACCGTTATTGATACGTTTTTCGACCCCTTGTTGAGTGAAGTCCCGTTTCGATGCTGAGCCCACCAAGCGGAACCAGTCCCGATTTTAGAGAAACTTGCACGTATATGAGAGTACGTATCATATGATTTTTTTTATCAATATGGTAACATGAGCTCGCCTCTCTTACCTTTTGCTTAATACATAATGACACACTGCATACACTTCCGGTACCTCAAACGCATGTCCACCTCGGCTTGAGCTACTCATGTACGACCGGTAGCACTAACGGGCCAGCGGGGAAGACGCACTTGCCTGCTGAGCCCCACTCCATCGCAAAAGAAATGACACCTCAACCCTTCGTACTCTCCAGCACGGCCTTGACCATGGCGCTGCCGACCTTGACGGCATCGGCAAAGCGGGGCTCGAAGAAGCGCTGGGTGACGACGAAGCGCTCGCGCCAAGTGTCGAAATGGCCGAGGCCGACGCACTCGGCCCAGCCGCGGGCGGCGAAGGTGAACTCAAGGTCCTCGGAGCGGAAGGTGTGATCGCGCACGGCGATGCGCAGAGCCGCCTCGAGCCGCTCGCGGCTGCGGAACAAGTGCTCCGTGACGCCGAGCCAGAGCCGGAACAGTGGCGTGCTGCAGATCATGTGGTCGTACGGCACGATGCCGAGCGCGCTCCAGCAGTCCACCATGGCGAGCAGGCTGAGATGGTTGTTGGGTAGGGGCGCGGCCGCGGGCGGCGCACCTCCCTCGGAGGGGGACGCCATCGGCGTCGGCTGCACCGCCTTGGCCAGGCTGAACTGGTCGAGGACGCGGTCGTCGAGAAGCGGCGTGGCGGCCCACTTGGGGCTGTCCTCGGCGCCGAAGACCTTCTCGCGGGCGCGCAAGACGCGCGCGCGCAGCTCCTCCTCGTGGTCGCCGAGCATGAGCTTGTAGAGCTCGGTGACGGAGCGCGCGTACTGGGCGATCTGCTTGCGGGCCTCGGGGTTCAGTATGGCGAGCCCCGCGTACACGTGCCACTTCTGGTTGTAGATGCGCATCGTGAGGTTGATCTTGACGTTCTCGATGCCGCCGACGTAGCGCGCGCCTTCCCAGGGGAACTGCTCCGACGCGTGCCATGCCTTGCCCATGCTGAGAAAGGCTGCGTGGGTCACCGCCTGCGTGTCCGCCGTGATGCGGTCGTGCTCGTGCGCCGTCAGATAGACGTGCTTGGAGCGCAGGCATCGGAGGACGGTCTCCACCTTGTCGAACGAGGCTTCCGACGCGCGGTGTTTTATTATCACCTTCAATACCGTCAGTATGAAAGGCACACTGGTACGTAGAGTGCATTTACCAGAGGCTGATCTTTCGTATCAACTCCAGGGCCGTGGAGAGAATGACAGGAGACAATATCAATATCCGCCGGTAGGTAATCCTCGAACGCTTTAATCTCTGGGTCTTTACAGGATGTCTGTCCACCAACAATGGCATTAAGCTTGGTTGCTGTGTAATCCACATGGTCAGGATTGCTCAAGAAGGGCGGTACGGTCTACAATCATACAAGGTCCGTACTCAGCAACAACGCGGTCAATGGCTGCGGCTTCTACGCTGTAGATGATGTAGTCACTGGTTCGGGATACGAGGTGACCATTTCGAAGAATTTGTATATTGCTCTAGATACCTCTCAGCGCGGGCATTCCTAAGAATGGACTAGGTAGCTACAATGTACCCTGCTCGCGAACTCTTCACGTAGATCTTCATAATTCTCTTCCCTATCGCAGGCTACGATTCTGTGTGAGGTACGGGTTAGTAAATAGGCGTACAAGCAATCATCGATGGCCGGATATGGAACCTGTAGTTGGATATTAGCGCGATGTCATCTCCCGTCGAGTGATATAGGAACAAAGGCATGTAAGTAATTGCTTCAGACAAAATTGAAAAGGTAGCTGAGAGTTAACATCATGGAAAGCCCACAACCGGCCGGCAGCCAGAATGGCCGAACCCCGGTCGATTGAGGGCAATACTCGAGCCAAATGCACTCAAGTCATCATTACAGGAAATGGATGTTCGAGGCTGAGAAGGGAATCGACTTACCATATGATCTTTACAGAGGCTTAACTGCGAGACGAGCAAGCATTGCGGAAATGGCAACGTAGCAACGGGCGAATTACCTCCAGCCAGCATCACTGAGCCTCCTCGCGTACATCTTCCCCATGTCGCCCATGCCAATGATACCTACGACGAAATTCTCCATTCCAGGAGGTACGTCCGTAGTTGCGGCCGCCATCTCGATTCAATAGCTGAGCCGCTTCAAGGGATCCTCCTCTCTTCTAGTTGACTTAATAGAAAGTGCCAGAGAGATACGAGTCACATTCTCCAAGCTCCTTCACACTCAAACTTGCTCTGTGGCTTGTTGTAGAGTGAGACGCGTCCTTTGGTTTGGAAGGAAAGAAAGTTTGGAAGCTTTGAAAATTTCGAAGTGCGAAGAGTCAGAAATGTGAGTAGAGGGTGGGGCACGCTAAGTGCAGTCACTAGCCTGTTCAGCTCGCTACGCTACTCGTGGCTTGCAACTTCATGTGGCTAAAGTCCCTTAGCACCATCAGCCACTCCTTGGCGTATACTGGGTCTGCTACGGTACTTCTTTGGTTCCCTATTCGACGCAAGACGATAAAAGTCGATGTGATAGCAAGACAACAGCCCGAATGAACCATGGAAGGACTCTTTGCACTAGGCTCTAATGGTTCCGGGCAGCTCGGGATCGGGCACAAAGAAGACGTCTCGGTGCCGAAGCAAGTGCTATTCGAGCATGACCCGCCCAGAGCCGACGAGATCGTGAAGATTGCCGCGGGTGGGAACCACACCATCCTGCTTACGAAGTCGGGGAAGGCGTACTGGAGCGGCGACCGTTCAACCGGCGCCTGCGGCATCGTGACTGGTGCCAACGACACAGACTCACCCGTGTTCCGCGAGGTCGTTCTCTCGAGGACAGAATCTTCTGGTCCGGTTGCGGACGTGGCTTGTACCTGGAACTCTTCGGTGTTCGTGCTGCGCGATTCCGAAGGCAAGGCCACGAATGTGTATACGTGCGGCCGCGGGGACAAAGGCGGAACCGAGCCGCGTCTAGTACCCGACTTTCCCCCTGAAGGGACGGAAATAAGGGACATTGCCGCTGGCTTCCGCCACGTCGTCGCAGTGCTGCATAACGGGGATGTCTATGGTTTCGGCAACGGTCGCAAGGGTCAGCTGGGGACCTTGAGCGGCGATGCAGCTGATGCCAAAGGGATCGTTCAGCAGCCCGTCAGAATGCGGAGTGTAGGTTTCCCGGTCGCCAGGGCAGTCTGTTGTCAGTATGCGACATGCCTCATCGCGGAGCCAGGAGACGGCCGGGTGCTGGTCCTCGGTGCTGATAAGTGGGCTCTGAAGAGCTCAGCACCGCCCGCCGTGCCGAACTGGAAAACAATCACAGCCAGCTGGGGAGGCATCTACATTCTGAAGTACGACGGCATGTTGGAGGCCTGGGGAAGGGACGACCATGGCCAATTGCCTCCTCCCAGTGTGCCAAGAATAGATAGTATCGCGGCGGGCAGTGAGCACGTCGTCGCATTCACCGATAGGGGAGAAGTGGTGTCCTGGGGATGGGGCGAGCATGGTAACTGCGGGCCTCGAGCCGAGAATTCCGTAGACGTCAAGGGACGGTGGAACGTTATTGCATCACTAAAGAATCTACCAATTGGCTCCGAAATCACACTTATTGGGGCCGGGTGTGCAACAAGTTGGATTCATATTACAGCAGAGGGCATCTTCCTTTGAACAAGTTACATTCAATTAGCACATTTATCTGGACGGCCTAGCAATCAGCCCATCGAACGGCACATAAGATCTTATAACCTAATCGCCGCGGACACCAGAACCGAGAGAACACTTCGCTAACTGTCATCCTATTCGCCGAAGAGCCCAAATTTTCTGACGTCTGATAGTCGCTGGGATGGCTCGAATTGTGAAGGCAGCTCCGGGGCCGCATTGGTGGCAGTCGATGTGGTCTGATTAGCAATCATGGACCTCATATTCATGCTCGACTGGTGCTAAATGACAATGTCAGCTGCCCGCGCTTGAGAATTGGGGGGAAGTGAACTCACTGGAATGCCGCTAGCGTCCCACTCTAGCCTAGCATTATCCTCTTCGTCCTCATCCTCGCCCAGGTTCACAGGCTCCCACTGGTCCTCGTTTTCCTGAGGCACAAAGAGAGATTCATCTTGCAGAGTCGCTGGAGGTGGACGCTGCGAAGGGCGGCTGATTGACGGTCGGAGAGATAGCATGGGGTTGGATTGTGCCGCGGGTTGCTGCACCGGTTGCCGGACCGGCGTAGGAGCATGCGAGGTCGCTCGACTTGCTCCGGCTTCGAGTTGCTGTCTCGGGACTTTGGCATTTGCCCGAGCCGTCTTTGCCTTCTGGCCTGGCGCTCCTCGCTCGCCAACCGTCATCAACAGGAACTCGCACTTTATCTCCGCACCGTCATACTTCAGCTGCATTGGTTGAGAAGGCAGCGAATAGGATGCAAAAATCTCGCCCCCGGAGATGCTGGCGTGTTGCACAAGGGCTCTGAAGTCCTTGACGCTGATGACAATGTGGAGCCTTTCTTCCTCCACCTCAAAACTCTCGAACTCGTCCCGCTCGACCGCGATAGAAGTGTGAAGTGGCTTCTTTAACACCTCTAGGAGGACAGTTAGCACCTACAAGAGATCACGATAAACATGAACCTTACCGTCGCCATGCGCCACTTTCTCGGTGAAGCAGGTGAAATTAACAAACTGGTCATCATCGGAGTGGATATCGAGGTACTCGGTTCCGGGACCGAAGTGGTCCATGAGTTGACGTAACATCCTGGAAGAGATAGACCAGTGGTTCGTCGCCTGTCCTCTATCGAACTTGGCACGCACGGGCGGGCTAGCCTCGAAAGGTAGCTTGTACTTGGTTGTGATGCCTAATATGTGGTTAGAGATGAAAGCTCATAGACAAACACCGAGATTGAGACATGCCATTTCTGAAGACTATCCTGGCAATGAATCTGCTCTTCTTGGCTGGTTCATCGACAATGGCTACGTCGCATCTGTCAATGGTGGTGTCCTTCTCGCGCTCGTGGAGAGGGTCGCCACTCCTTGGACGAAACAAGGATTGGAGGGCCTAGCATATGTATGATCAGAGAGAGCCCTATAAATATTGACTATATGATTCGCTACCTTATTATAGAGTTTGCAGAAGAATCTCTCTCGGTGCTGGCCTACACCCTCGTAATGGTAGACTGAAAAGAAGCGGGCAGTCGTGAATACGAAACTAGCATATGCCGTTTTAGTCGAGTTCAGGGCTGTCAATGCTAGCTGAACATGGGTGGAAGCTATCAGCGTCATAGGAAGATGATCCCCAGCAAGAGATAGAAACCTACTTGATCCCTCTTAGCTTCGAGGGAGACTTCGTCGCTGAATTTGCCCAGGCATGAAAGGGCATCTCGCAGAACGCTGACCCCTTCTTCGCTAAGCGTGAACTTTACAACGGCCATGGTGCTGCTAATTGTACTCCTGCCGACGGGGGGCCCTCCCGGGACGCAATTATACGCTTGAGAGTATAGAGCTCCCAGGTGAATGACATCAGTTCTTCTTCGTGTTCTGTCGGTTGACAGTGTTAATGAAACCAGATTACATTTTGCTCTGACGCTACTGAAGAGGCTCACACATACATACATGCGTAAGCTTGGTAGGTATTCTTGGCAGAAGTACTCTGCAGCTTGCGAGGTAGGTAAGGTTAAATGCAAGTCGCGCGCTCAAGCAAGTAGCAGACGCGTCGTGGGGTAGCTCGCACAGTGTCTAAAGTGCAGCTCGTAAAGCAGCCATAAGTTAAGTATCTGAATGTTTGGCTGCCAGCATCAGTGGATCAGCCACTGAACGCTCCTCTCATCTCATTAACTAGTGTCTGGCCCCATACAGTGTGAGATATCCCATGTTTTCTGTGACGACCGGGGCTTACAGTACATTATGTCCCTAGTCGCTTTACTGTATTACATGGCGGCGACGACGCCAAACATCTCCGGAGCTCCCAAGCTCTCACGATCTTTCTAAGCTCAACATTGGCCTACGAATGAGATTTGACTGGGGTTTCTTCATTTGCTCCCGTTGTTTTCCAGTCAACCTTACTTTTCACGAGTCTACACAATGTATCATACCATGTCTTCAGTCGCACTTCCGCAAGATTTGATCCTTCTAATCTGCCAGGAACTTGCTTTTCGCCGTGACTTTGGGACCTTGTTCCAATGCTCCCTAGTCAGTCGAAGAGTCGCCAGCATTGCCCTGGAGCAACTGTACAGGTAAGCTCGCTATCGTACCTTTATATGATGGTTGATTGACTTGGTAGCTAGCATACACGAGCTCTCGCCTGCAGGTTCCAGTGATTCCGGTAAGCTCGAATGGGCACGCCTATGGCGGTCAATCGTTCTCTCAAGTATTGGAGGAACGGCATACCCGTACTGTGCATACATCCGAGCTCTTTCGTTAGGTCTCAATTTTGTTGAGAGCATGCCGGACAACCTGAATGATAAGGCCATACGCGATTTCTTCTTTGAGGGCCCCATGGAACCGTTCCTCGTCTTGATGGAGGGTGTAACTCCGGCTAGGAAGACGCGGGGGGCTCGGCTTACACGAATACACGCCGAAAAGACCATGGTTAAGTGTGCCGAGTCAATTACCAGCTACATCAAAAAGCTGGCAGATGACACGGAGACGGCCGTCGCATTGGCTCATCTCGAGCTTTACAACGTCCCGATTGACCTGTTGCCTACGTGGATCACGCGCCTCGGCACTCTGAAATCCTTGCGCATTCGTGATGGTTCCATACTCGGCGCCGAGGCCGGTAGCGCAATCTCTCAGTGCTGTCCCTATTTTGATGACTTGACATTGTACTGGCTTGAAGGCCCGACTGTGGATCACGACCTCGCTGCTTTCTTCAACGCCCTCCGTCCAAATAGCCTTAGGAGCTTTGAGGTCATGAGTCAGAATAGAATCGGAGAACATAGCCTAACGGCACTTAATGCTCATGCCGCGTCTCTCAAGGGCTTGAAACTTGGGACCCTGTCTGCTCAGGCCATGAAGTGCCTGAACGTTTTACCCAGTTGCAATGGGCTCGAGGTCCTTGAGATTGAAAACGAGGGAGGCTCCCAGGTCGATCTCAGGGCCTTCAGCGAGGGGATGCTAAAGGAGGTCACTGCTTGGATCAGAAGCTGCAAGTCGTTACGCGAGTTGAGCTTTAGGGGGGTCCAGGATGCTCTGTTAATCGTAAAGGACGTCCTGAGTTCTCCGGACATCCGTCTAAGCTCCCTAGACATTCAGTTTCTTCGTCAGTTCAATGATCAAGACAGCGCGGCGACTTGGGCGACTCTTGGCCTCCAGGACAACCTAGAAAGCTTGACCCTTGGTGCAAAACTTGACCAGCAAGATATGTTTGTTCTGGCGGGATACCCTTCGCTTGTGGACTCCATCTGCCGGCTCAAGAATCTGAAGTCCCTTAACCTGAAGCAAACTTATTCCCAGTCTCAGGAAATTCATCAGTTCGCCAGGTCCCTGCCAAATCTCGTCGATTTCAGCTTTGGTGGCGAGCTCATGGATGATTCTGTCTTGGAATCCCTGGCCGCGCTTCCTAATCTTATGATGGTCGGCAGTAAGCGGCCCCCGAAGTTCCTTGATCCCCCTTAATTCCTTATCTACGAGCACAGGTTGCCCTAATGGAGTCATTTGAGGATCGATAACCCAGAAGCATGGTTCAGAACTCACTCTGCTCGTCTAATTAACCAGAAAGAACAATTACTGACCCTAAGCGTTGCAGTAAGTGCCCAGTCGTTATTTACCTGGCCCGGCCTTCAGAATTTTGCACACCAGCTAGAATTAGCTGGACGCTATGGGTTCCAATTCGAGATATTAGGCCAACTAGGTGAGGCCAAGTTTGCTGAGGAGCAACAGAATTGGCTGCAAGATTTCTTCGCGAACAAACTCCATGGGAGGTTTGACATTGGCTACCACATGGATCCGGACGAACTCCACGAAGACGACTTTAGTGATTTATCAGATTGATTCCAAGCGCCGAAGCGGTCCCCTACTGATAAATGCTGCAGCTTATTTTACATTGGAATATAAAGGTTGCGCTCTATTAGGGGGAGTTATGGATGCATTTGTTGGAATATCACCCCTACATTACACTGCCCACTTTTCACTAATGAACCAACCGACACTTCCCAATCGCTCAAATGCAGTCAGACTACCCACGCATCTCGCAGTGTTCATGGTGAACGAACCCGGGCCATCTGCTTCAAAGACTACCGACCCCTTCCTCGTTCCAATGATTCCACCCTACTTCCCTATCCTTATCCATCCCTCCAGCCTATACCCGGTCGTTCTGCCCCATATCCCGCCCCAGGCATCCCCATGGTCGATGGCGGAGGATCCTCGCTAGGACCAAAAAAGTGACTATTACGGCACTCCCAACCGCACCAATCGCCCGTGGCTACTACACGGATGTTATTGGCGTGCGGCAGACACTCGTCGGGCCATGTGAATGGCAGTGTGATGCGACCCTCAGTCGTCCATGCAGCCGCATCCTCATGGATCCGGTTTAATTCGGTGAGCACGCGCAGGCACGAGGGCCCCGCGAGGAGCCTGGTATGTGCGCAGAGAGGTTGGAGGAGGATATAAAGGCACATCGTCCTCTTCGTGGTGTCTGTTTTGGCTTTCGGTCTTTGGGAAGGCCAATTGGGGGTTGGCTGGACGACAAAATCCTCCACGGCGGTCTCCGAAGATGCGATTATAATTTGCGGCTCGACCAGATATGTTGTGTGATCTGGCGCCTTCTCAGGTGACGGACCTTTCCGGCCTGTTCTCACCGAATCTGAGTGCTTCCGAAAAGCGTGCGGGCCGCGAGACCTGTAGTTGTTCCGCAGGACAGAACAGCATGTCGGTGTTGCCGCCAACCGGTCAAGACTGAAGGGGGTACGGGGCGGCTAATATGGATGCCAACGGGAGCTGTGTCTTCCAGAAACCTTTACTGTGGGGCAATCGTCCTGGGTCAAAAGGTTGCTTGTTGCTCAGCTGTTGTTGGAGCGGCGAATATGAGAGGAAATGGAAACTCCTTGTTCGCTTGACCAGAGGAGCCATGAGCCCATCCAAACTTGTCTGGACAAATCGGAACTAGAGTAGTGAGTGCTGGCCGGGACAAACCAACCCGCTCATGTTTGGGTCAGATCGTCTCACAGCTCAAACTGTGGAGGATAGGGCTCATGTCTATGGCTTCGTCGCGGCGAACATGGCAAGTAAAGCTGTATGGTGGATTAATGGTGTATCCCAAGCGAGAGCTTTCATATTGCTCATGGAGTCGACATCAGAATTGATAAATTAAGAGCCGAGGTGCTCAGGTCGGTTATTGTGAGGAATTTGTTATATCTAGCTCATATAAAGCCAATTTCCCTCTATGATGGTTCTTTCCATCCCCTTGAATCTGATATAGTCTTACGTCTGTCTACCTTAAACCCGAGGTAGTTCGTCCTGTTATCACAAGGTTGGGATGCTGGACACTCACAGGTTCGCCCGTCCGTTGTTGGGGAGTAACCATCACCAATGCTAAACCGACGGTTCAACCCGGATCCTAAGTTGAGAGCTCTATTATAGTTGAAGCAATGATTCGCCTGTTACGTCTTGTATACCTATCTTTCTACGGGCTTGAACCGTCTGTCGGAGGCCAGCAACAGGTATATGAATCAGCATGGCAAAAAAGGTCAAAAGCAAACCTGTCTCACAAGAGCATGCGCACACCAAGGCGAAAAGCATTCAAGCCGAAAGGAATACCGACATAAATGAACCAACCGGAGCATGCAAGCGATTTCTCAATGAGCACTCACCAACATCCTGTTCCCCCCATCTACATAGGTTCCAGTTCCGGCACCGCGAATCCTGGCCCCCTCTTTCCCTCCCATTTCCGTGGCACTGGTATCACAGATCTCAGAACTATCTAGCTAGGTAGTCTGGAGCGGATATACCTATGTACTTACTTCAGGTAAGGTTTAAGCTCATAACACAACGAGCCAGGCACCACCTAAACTAGGTTAAGGTAAGATGCGGCCGCCCGCTTCCGCATGCCCCCGTTTCGTGTAGCCGGGATCGGCGAAACAGCCGACTGGATGGCCATTTTCACTCGCCTCCCCGTGCCCCCCACCCGTTCTGGTTTGCTTGGTGATTGGCTGGCTGTCCTATCGCAGGTGGTCTTTTGTTCTTTTTCCATACGGTTGGATGGGCCGAGGGTAGAGAACATATCTATCCGTGTCTCTGTGGCCTTCCGTAATTATGGGGGCTTTTTAAGCTGAGGTATGTATGGCTTCCCCCTTCCTTCCCGGCTTCCTTTTCCTGGAGACGACCGGAGATCTGGGCGCGCAGGCGGGCAGTCAGTTGGGCTGCGGGGGACGGACGCTCGTCGATTGAGATGCTTAATCAAGGTTTACCACACCACCCGATATGTGACCCTGCAGTAACGATTGTTACTGCTTTACATAAAATGGTTAATACAGATATTGTTACACCTATAGTAATAGGCAGTACGGCTACTCGGAGCACGCTCATTGTTTTGATCAACTATTAACCCAAAAACGTGACAGTCAGTGGTATAGAACACCTCGCTCAGACCCAGGCCAAACGAGACGTGCGCCGATGATCAGAGCACGGGTGAGAGGCGGGAAGACCGTTCTTGTACATTTGGGTATCTTGATTGCTTAGCTATGCATGCGTGTCCCGGAAATGCTTGAAACCTGAAATGTCCACCTGGCTGAAGCCTAAAGGTGCGGGATGCGGGAAAGACGAGATATTCCAATAGATGGTAAAGAAGAACACCACCGTATTATGATTTGCGACCGTGACCCAGACCCCGGAAAATCGAGACAATCCGCTTCTTTTCCAAAAAAAAGCCTCATATTCGAGCGCTTGACCAGGTGGGTCTCATGGCGAGGACTGAACTCCCTCCTGCAACCGGTGCGCCTCCAGTGCCTCATGCGCAGCCCAATGGTCCTGCGGCGGGGCTACCGTTTCCGTCTCAGCGGCGACTTCTTCCTCCTTCACGCCGTGCCCCGCCGATCTAAGTCGGCGTTTCTCCGCGTCCCTCTTCTCCTTGAGCTCGCGCGTGACAGCCTCGATGTCGACGTCGAGATACTCGTGCAGGAAGCGGCCGACGTCGGTGTTCTCGACATTGCCGCGGATGCTGTCGGTGCCCGGGCCGCCGGAACTGTAGATGTTGACGTCGACGGCCGAGTGGCCGTGGGTGCTCCAGCCGACCCCCGCGCGGTCGCTGATCATTTTGGCGAACGCCGGCTGCGCGAGCGCAGGGTGGAACGCCAGCGCTGTCAGCTCCTCCTCGGTGGCATCTGAGATTCCGAGCCCGGGCCCCACGAGCTCCTCGTTGATCCACCTCTTCAGCTCGTCGACGTTGCCGTTGCCGTTGTCGGGGTGCTGGTGCTGCGCTACATGTTTCTGCAGGCGGTGGGCGAGGTACTCCGAGGACCAGGAGGCATTGGCCAGTACGCCGGGGTACCAGATGTATTCGGGGTATTCTACGCTGAGCTCTAGGGGCCGGGTTAGAATCGGTTCTGAGTTGAGGGAGTTTAGATGCTGCTTACGTTTCGCAACTGACAGGCCGCCAGTCTCGTGATCACTAGTTGCAACCATAACTCCACCCACCTTGCTTTCCTTCAAGAAGTCAAGCACGGCTTTCATAGCCTTGTCGTACTCGAGAACTTCGCGTACCTGGGCAGCCGGATCGTTGCCGTGGCCGGCATGGTCGATTCTGCTTCCCTCAACCATCAGGAAGAAGCCTTTATCGCTGTCCTCCGTGGCCTTCTCGAGAGCCCTAAGCGCAGTCTTGGTCATTTCGCTTAAGCTTGGGTACACCTCGTTCATTTGCCGACGGTCCAGTTCGAAAGGAATATCGGTGTCGGCGAAGAGACCCAGCATGGGCAGAGGGACGTCTTTCTTTCCCAGCCAGAACTCGTCAAACGATGCCCTGTCGTCGATGTAGTTCCAGCCGTAGTCGTTCTTCGCAATGTCCACCACGTTGATATCATCGTTACGGCAGCCACCGCTGGTGCTGTTCGGGAAGAAGCGGCATCGCCCACCTCCAAACATCAGGTCAACAACGCGATCAAGCGGTCCCTGTCCTACTTGCTGAAGCGCGATTTCATCGTTTTGTGTGCGCATGTCAACATGACTGGAGAAGCAAGCGGGTGTTGCATCAGTGATGTCCGTCGTGACAACCAGCCCCGTCATGAAACCGGCTCTTTTCGCCGCCTCAAGCACCGTGCCGCAAGGGGAAGAGTCGGGAAGCGTCGAGATGGCACCATTGTAGCTCTTCTTGGCGCAGCTGAAAGCCGTCGCACCGGCAGCACTGTCGGTGATAAGCGACGAGCTACTGCGCGTGCGACTGGAGCCCCAGAAGTGCTCGTCGAGTGTGAGCGTGTCGCCGTATTCCAAGCCCTCGGTGTATTGCCTGAAACTCCGGGTTAGGGACAAAGAGGCGGGGCCCATGCCGTCGGACACCATGAATACGAGATTCCGCTTCCCGTCGGGCTTATCGAACGAGGTTTGCTGCTTATGAGAGACCCAGACGGCCAGTGTCAGGACGCCGGCGGTAGCAAGTAGGGCCCATATGAAGAGGAGGACTTCGCGTATGCGGAGGTACAGCGAGCGTCCGGTGTGTGTTGCTTGAGATCTGCCGCGGAGGATGTCATCTTCGGAGTCATCGGAATCGGTAGAGCGACGACGGTCGTCCGCAAGGAGAGGTGTCGTCGGGTTTGGCTATGAGACATTCCCGTTGTTAGTACCTGCTTCTGAGTGGCGGTCGCGTAACCGAGGGCGTAGGGTGAGATAGTATATATAAGCAGGCAGTGTCGTTATAACGGCGTATACTCACCATCTTGGTTTCGCATGCGTTTGGTTGGAATAGGAGTATTAATCGGAGCGTCAAGAAGTTGATGTTGTTTATAAAATGGTATTATATTCCATTCGTTCGATTTCAGGAGTTTCCTGACCTGACCGTATATGACGGATCGGGTGTTGTAAGTCTCATTCAGGGTCCCAGAAGAGCTATGTCACTTATCCTTATCATGCATAGCAGGTGCCTTGGATACATATGCACGCACGTAACCAACAGGACAAAGCTCGCATGAGATTGGACCAGTCCAATCACCCACCAGTCTCCACAGACATGACGTCTACCGGTACTTACGTGTATGTAAAAATGCCCCATGCCAAGCCCAGTACCTGAATAGGATGGAAAGAAAGATCGCTTACTTGAATATCAGCTTGATTTCAAGAAGGTTATCCCCCTTTAGAGTACCTAGTATAGGTACCTAGCACTGCCTTGCAGTCCTTGGCGCTTATTGTCAAATGACAACCCCCAAATGACCACTCAATCCATTTTGATACCAGGCCACCTGATGTTCTGGATGCGGGGATATCCGAACACTGACGGGCGATCAAGATCGCCTGTTATTGCTCTTCTCGCCCAACTTGAGAAAACGGCTAGAATAGAAATAGCTGAATTCTTTGGAATGCTCCAAGGTCTATGTACCCCTACCAGTACTAGCAAATTCAGCGTTCTCGAGGCAACTCCTCCGTTCACCGGCTTACATTTGTCTCAGCATAACGCAACCATATTTTCTACGGCAAGAGTGGCTAATTCTGAAGAACACTGCTATATTGTTATGGACGGAATGGAAATGCTGGCAGTGAAGTTTCTGTGGATCTTCACCCTCTACCGCATCTGTGCCCCAACAGAGTCAAGTTCGAAACCTGTACGGGAACTTAGGCGGCAGTCGACGACGTTGTAGCAGCATCCCTTTGGCTACCGCTCGGCACACCTGAAGGGACCGTGCCATTACCGCCCGGAAAGTCACCGCCGGGACCATCACCGCCGCTGCCAGAGTCGGGGTTCGCAACCCCACCGTCTCCGTAGTAGAAGACAGCCGGCGTGATCGACTGGACCTGGGTGGCGTTTATACCGAAGGCGAGCCAAGCAAACAGGCCGTCCGAGACGGAGTTGCCGAGGAGCGTGTACTCCATAAACGGGTCGACACCGTCCGTCGCCGCCTCCTCAGCCAGGATCGAGTCGTCCGCGTTGAGCGTGAGCTCCTGCTGGTTCGTGGTGTACGGTGCCTGGAGCTCCACCTCAGAGATCAGCGCCTGGTCGAAGAATGTCTGTCCCACGTGGCTGGCAGACACTTCGTTGCCGAGCGTTCCGTTGCAGTACCGCGTTACATTCGTGTGCACCATCACGTGGATGTGGGTCGCGCGGCTCGTGTAGTGGCCCGGGAAGATGGACTCGAACTACGCCACGCCGTCCTCGTTCGTCTTCTGGATACCGCGCAGGAAGGTGTTGTCGATGTTGGTCTCGTCGGACGAGTCGCCGTTCCCGTTCGCCACAACGCCCGAGTGCACGCCCGTAGCGTTGCAGTGCCAAATCTCGATGTACACGTTGGGAATCGGGTCGCAGGTGTCCACGTCGATGACCTGGTAGTCTAGAACGATGTCGACGCCTTCCTGCTCTTCGATGATGTTCCGTCGAATATATTCACCGCCGACATCTAAGAGTGCAGGTCAGCCACACCTAAGTCCACAGCTTTTCGGGCATCTCAAAACTCACAGTAAGGGCCTTGAGTAACCTCGGGAGTCAAGAGACAGGAGTTATAACCCTCGAACAGGAGCGCAGGGTCGGTGATTGCCGTGTAACCCAGCTCGGTCTTGTTGTGAGAGGTGTTCAGCACTTCGTCTAGGTCGCGCTTCTTCAAACCTCCTAACTATCTGTAAGCACACAATTACCCAGGGATTTCCCTCAGCTTGTCCACGTACTCTTAGCCCTTTCCTTCTCAACCTGGGCGGATCGGCGAGCAGCGTTCCGCTCCAGTACCCCGCAAGCCTTGAGCTTCTCGGCGCAGTGGCTCAGGTCATTGCGCTTAACCGTGCTCAAGAACTCGTGGCGTTCAACAATCTCTTGCGAGATGTCGTGTCCGGGATGGGCGGAGGCTAGGCCCGCAACAATCACCAGGCACGAAGCTAGGCCGGTGAAACGCATGACGAAGTTCGAAACACAGGTCGATAATAGGAGTTAGTGACAATGATCTGAGGTTGAATGCGACGTTCAAAGTTGATGCCGCTGGGTGAAGATTCTTCGCTTCAAGGACGACGAGCCTACTTATATCGAACCTTTCACGATACCGTGGATATGTTCTTCTCGAGGCGTCTCCTAACGCCTCCTTTCCGGCCATAATGACGACTGTATTCGTCACCGTCACCGGCGATATTGCGTGCCAGTTTCCTGTAGCCTTGCCATTGTCAACCTACGCGCATGTCGCAATTGTATACTAGAAAGGAAGTCTAGGCCGTAATCCAGCGTCTAAGCCTCGCCAACATCCCCATTCGTCATAACCATTGACCAATCGACCATGTGGTAAAAATAATCGGTGGAGCTCACCGCACGGCCGTCCTTCCGCATCACGATCCGCCCCGCAACCTAACAGGATACCCCTGCAGTAGAAATAAGCATTAGCAATTACAACATGGCTGGGTTGGCCGCAGATGGTTCGAGCGCGCCCGGCCGCGTAGGCAGCCAGTCTTCACCGGCGCTGTTTTCATAAGGACATAGGGGATCGGTCAACGTTTTGACGAAAGAACTCTAAAAAAAAGGGGGTGGGTTGCGTAAGTCCAATCAGATAAGTCCTGACATGGTCTAGCCTCCCACTTAGTCTAGTTCAGGCACAAGCATATGACTTGCTTTCTCGGAAGAATTATACTACACTTGCCGGGGATCTGGGGCGTGACTAATAATAAGGCTTCCTGCCGAGGTCTCTCAGTTCAAGAGGTCGTAATATGCGCAAGACGTAGCCCCTTTGGGAGTCTCTATAACGATAGCAATGCCAGGTTTCGAACCCATCTAGCTCACACTCATGAATGGTCCGGCAAAGGAGGGGGGGCCGGGGCTGCAGGTAAATTTCGACGAAGGACGCGTCATATAAATATGCACGTAACGTATAGCAAGTCGTCTGTTGAGATCCTGGTGCATAAGCCCGCCATCTCGAAAGCACTCCGGCGATACGTAAGGACGGAATGTGTGAGGACAGGAAAACGAAGCCCAGTGGGTATTATATCGCCAAGTAATCCCCGGCTGACTACTCTCGTCCACGTAGTGGAACTTTGTATAGGGAGCTATATACTACTCCCATACCATGCTAGGACATTAAACAGACTTTTATGGGACCAGTATCTTAAGGATGCTAAATCAACTTCTCTTTATTACTAACAGATTTGCCCTTATACTGTCTCCGAAAAGAATGAAGATAAGTGGCAGCAGAATTGGGTGGCTTTACTTGGTGGGTCGGTAGGTGTGGCCTGAGGAGTTGTAGGAATAAAGGGGATAGCAGTCCCATATCAATTGGGGTGTCCTAGGGAAACCTGGTCCTATTACGGTAGCGTGGCATTGGCACGAACAGGTGCATGCTGTCACCCATATAAACCACTTAGGATCTAAATTAAGGACTTGGGAGTTCTGTATCCCTTTTGGGAATCATGGCGGGCTGGTATGATGGTCCAGCTGACGTGTCGTAAGACGATCTGAACCCAGGAGACCATTACTCCCTGAGTTCCGACTTCGTTTCCCCCATCTATCTCGAGATAGCTGAGGCCCGGTAGCGGGTATACACATCTGCGTGTGGCCTCTTCTATCCAATATCCTGACCCGAAGACTCGTCGCGTACTCTTTTCCCGGAAAGAAACAATTCGAGGACCGACGACTCTCTCGCTATCGCCATCCATACCACGAGAACATTCGTCTGCCGCTCATGATTAACAGACTCGATCAAGACCACCATCTTTAGATTAACTACTCCACGTCTTTTAAAGTACTGGGCCGACGCCTCACTAATCCTTGATTCGCCCCTTGACGACCTGCCGTAGCCGTTACTCCCACCACACCTTCGCCTCAATCTTACCTTGCCACATACTGCCAGACTTTTAGGCTGACTGTTACCCCGGCCTACGTTTACTCCACCTACAGGACTTAAGACCTATATCAACTACGTCCGCCCAACAGCCCAAACTTATGGTACCTCTATCCTTGATTCCAAAGTCCGAGAGTCCACACCCTAAGTTGGAATATCTACGATGGCATCATGTTGATAGCCCATGCCCTAGGTGATGAATACAGTAGCTACGCCTTGATTCATGAAGATGTTGGAATACTATCACCCCAACTGTGTGAAACATCGTTACGATATGATGTCATGGTCAATATAAGATGGATGACTGGGGCATCCGGGCAGAAATCAGGGGTTCTTCCTGGGTTAAACATCGCATGTGGCTTTGTTCAAAGAAAAGGCGCCGTCTGTATTCTGTAAGACGGCGAGGTCGATGTAATTACCAAAAGCGGTAGGGGCATACCAGCGTCAGATTCCTCACTTTCAACCAAATGTCGTGCACATATAGTTGCACTATTGATTAAGTAAGGAGCCGCACAGCGGGTTAGAACCTCCATCCTGAAACTGGTGAGTAAACAAATATAGGGCAACCCCACTGCTACCTTCCCTTCCAGACGCATCTTCAATAATGCCCTATTATCTCTCGAGGTTTGGCGGAAGCTGGCGCATGCTAAGACGCGCCGGTGCAACGGATCATATGTAATGTCGAACAAACATACTATTTTTTTTAACGAAATTGATGGGGAAGCCAGCTAACCGCAACAAATAAAAAGGGGAGGGAAAACTATTCCGTCTGGGGAACCTGGAAGGCGGGCCCATTGGCCTGCATTAGCTTCCCCGAATTTTCAGAGACATTACCGTAGTCTTGGCATCGAGAACTTACTTAGATTACATGAGTTGATTGGATCCCGGAACGACTTCCTTCTAACCGCGGAAGCCATGACGTATCTGGTTGGTTGCTAAAGCCTTAAGGGGAAACAAGTGCTTCTCATGAAACCAATATCCCTACCGTAAAAGATATCATTCGGTTGTTCGTGCAAGCGATTGTAAAGATGGGGATAAGAAAGAGTTCCACGATAGATTTATCTGTTAGCATTGAAGAGTAGATTCAGTTCTGATCATAAACATTCATATAGGCATTTTATGGGTAGGACAAGTTTAGCACCTTTAATATACAAAAGGCACATAGGAGGTCTTCAGTGGGACGGTGGCATTCTGATTCGAAAGTCTCATATCGGGCCCACAACTACTGTGCCTATAACTGGTCACGGGTGCATCTACCTGGCCCCTGGGATGAGCCTGCAAGTGAGTTATCGTGGCTGCACACCTACACTTTAAACATGGGAAACCAGATATAAATATGCACTCTTTCGGACGGTAGAAGCCCAGGGAACGCTTACCGTTTATTGTACTCGAACAGATCGATGAGAAGTCGAAACAATGGCCGCCCAACCTCCAACCCGACAACGGACCTATGGCCCAAAAGCCATGTGGTTCCTATCACTACCCCTCGACATCCGAGATGTGATCCACGGCTCGGTTCTGCTCACGCCACCGAAAGCTCAGCAAGCGCCACGCCGCCCTCTGCAGCTTTGTCTAGGCCAACACAGTAAAGCCTGAGGAACCCCCCTTCCCGTACACATGTGGCACCACAGCGGCGGGGCGGACACTGCGAGTGTGTCAAGCGCACAGACTTGTCCCTGCTCCTCGTCAGCCGGGAGATCCACAGTGAGGCGGCGCATGTCCTTCTGGACGGGATACGTGTTCACGTCCGACGGCGTCGTCGGCTCCTGCCTGGACGTCGGTCTGAGGCTCCGCCCGGAGTACAGGAGGCTGTTGAGGCACGTCGTGTTCTACAACCCCGGGAGTTCGTACGAGGGGAACTGGCAGCCGATATCCGGATTGGCGAAGCCCGCCAGCGAGCCAAGGAACAGGGACTTGGCGTGACGGCTGTTGACTAGCTGCGCCGGCTTGCGTACGCTGGAGGTCGAACCGGAAATAATAGAGCTTCCATTGGTGTTCCCACACTGACCAAGTTTCGCAGCGAGGTGTCTGGTCTGGAGCAGTTGGCCATCTCTACCGCGTTGCACGTGGAGGAAAGGATGACCACATCCTTCGGAGGTCTCCGGCATCAGGGCAACTGGGGGATAACATCTACGCCGCGGTGTCACTCCCGGTGCCGCTGGAGCTGATGCTAATCCCGGAAGACATCAAAGTCTTCGATCAAGCTTACCGCAACAGCTTCCTGCGGGACGTGTCGACACCATGTGCCGACCAGGTAAAGCAGGGACTAGCAAAGTCACCTGGGATTGGAGAGCTAGACCTGGAGGATCCCGCAGTGGGCGGTCCTAGGCTTTGTGATACAAATAACAGGCTCAGGCTTACTGTTAGCGGCTGGGGAAAGGTCGCCGCGTCTATCGTAGGGCTGCCGAATAGCGACGAGACGTACGCAAGGCATCGATTGCAGCAAGGAAAGGAAGAAAGCGGAGGAAACGTCGTAGAGGCCGGTAGAAACGAACTTGACCACGAAAGTATAACTTTATGCCCGTTTAAGAGTAATACGAGATGGAAAGTTCTGGCTGGCAATTGGGCTACATTAACCAAATCATAACTTTTGGATTTTATAGCGGTGTTGTGGGAAAGCGACACTAATAACAGAACAAGGTATTGCGAATAGTTTGTAGCAGCCGATCATGCTGCGTCTGACCATACCAGCTGAAGATTTCGGTCTTCTTCATCATGAACGGTTATCAAAATAACACAATGATTGCAACGAATCCATATATTTTGGATTTGCAGTTGTAACTGCTTGCTTGCTCAGCAGCCGGAAAACTTTCAGAATAGCTTAATAACCGTTTTGATAGCAATAGTACAAGGGTCGGAAATTTCGACGAATCAAAATAAATCAGCCGTCGACTCAGAATCCCCTCAGTACCCATGTGGGAGCTGAAAGCTTATGTTCGTGCGCTCACCAAAACTTTAAAAAAATTGATTGGGTGCATCGCCGGTAAGTGGGGTTCGCCCTCCCAGCAAAGCTCAAAAGTACCTGGGGTACAAGCGACATAATATATCGCCGGAAAATCCTAAGTATCTCCAGAATAAGCCACTGAGGTATTCTGAAAGTTTCCGAACTGCATCTTTCCTATGCTGGCTTATAAGCGTCAGAAACTAGAAGTGTAATCCAATCGCGCAAGAAGTCTTTAAGCAGCGTAATATAACGGGTTTCTAAAAAGTACATGTATTCTTTAGTCGTTATCCGTCGAAAACTCATCCTACCTAGCACCTCAAGGCGGACTATCAGGAAGCCGCGTGGAGGGGACCATGCAGGTCTCATGCAGGCGAACGGTTGCTGCAGCCCGATCCGCCCCGTGTCCGAATCGAGGAAGCCATCATATTCCATCCATGTAAATCTCTGAAGTACCTTATTCGTGGCTTATCAGCCATTTATTTAGACGGGGGCTAGAAGACGTGTGACGGATTTCGGTATCTTGCATTGCATATGTGCTTTGAATGCACGTGGATAAATCATTGCTACAATGTGCTAAGGGAGAGACGTCACCAAATGGGATCTAGAGTTGAATCGGAAATTTGTGTAGTCACCCCACCTAGACTGGCTCCCCACGCCAGAAGACGCGATGCGAGCTCGTTGCCTGGAGCAACAGGGAATCTTACCCAGGATCTTTGTTGTACAGCGTGGCCCTGGCTGCAACGGCTGGAGAGGCTGTCAGCAGTGCAATCAATTGCAGCCCAACGGTTTCGGCCACACAACGTAGACCAAGAGAATTACCCACAGCTGACTCGCTCCAGCTCGACCATCGACTAAATTTTAACGACCTATGCAAGTGCCACCTTGTAAGAAATAATCGGTGGCTGAATTGATAAGACTTGACAGACTACAGCCGTCTTGCGGGTCCGGTAGTATGTGCGGGGTTTGGGTCAGGGGGTTTCCGAAGGCCCCTCTGATACATTCTCGGAAGTTAGCGAGGTACTCAAATACGGGGAAGAAAGGAACGGGTCTCTACCGTAGTAAGAAATGGCTAGTGATTCGGTTGGATTGTTTTCCTCTATTAATGGTTGTTGGGGTGGGGAGGGATGCACAGAGGAAATGTCATCGGTCGAGGGAAGTGGGCGATGGCCTCGAGTTCGCGAGTTTCGGCAGACGGAGCGGGGAGAATGGCGCGCCAGCCGTATTTGGATTAGGAGGCTGTGTGATGAGCAAAATGAGCTCATGCCACCGGTGATAAATACATCTATCATCAACGAGTGGCTGGGTTCAGGGCGTTTGCTACTTGTTTGCATAGCATTGGTCCTCTTTCCCCCCCAGCAGCTCACGAGGCAGGAGAGATTGCGCGGAGCTCCTGATTTGATAAGACCGGGCTTTGCGGAGGGGCTCTTCCAACCCGCCAATTACCCAATGTCCGTCCACTCACCTCTTGCGCAATCTTCTAGGCGCTGCTATGTGCGGGGACAGGCAGCAAGGATGAGGCTGGGGGGCGGTGAACCGTGGTTTCGATTCCAAAAGAACTCGAGAGAATATATTGCCTGATAGGTTGTTTTGTTGACGATGAACCACGACGTGGTCGGCATTGGAGTTCAGGAGTGCAATTAGGGGAAGGGGGATGCTAAGATGACTAAAGGTAGTATTCTCTTGTATTAGATGAAGTTCAATTGGTTGGGAGACCGGCGGCAACACCTGTCGGTGGGAGCCTGCGGTAATTGACGTAGTAGTGCGTGGTTGTGGCTGTTGTGGGGCACTAGATATCACCAGTTAGGCTACACAATGTACCTACATGTAGAATGGGTGTACTGGTTTAATGCTCGCTTGAGGCACATACTGACACTGAAGCCCTTTCGTGGGCGCCCTGTCACCCGAGATGATTGTTTAGTGGCTGCAACTCCCATCTCTAGCCCACTAGGCGCACTGACAATGATAAGCTGGTACCTGGCAGGATTCTAGGAAAACCACATTTATGTGTTGAGTGTGTATTTCATGGCATCTATTAGCTTCTTCCAAGATTCCCAAAGTAAACACAACTGAGGAAAGATTTTGGTCCTCTTCACAATTCAACACACTTGACCTTGTACATTTATACATAATTGTTGCTACACTGCATTTTGCGCTTCGCAGCCGTTCCCGTCTATTCTGTGGTTACCCATGCTTAGTCGGATTAGATTGCGCTTCGCATATGAGGTGTCTGTTGGTGTTATTCGCTGCATAGCGATTGAGTTGCCTTGTTGATACATCATAACTTCACTCTTCTGTTTCTGACTTGGTAAGTTTGGCCGTCGAAGGATTTACCTCAAAAAAACACGCATATACATCACCGTATTACAAGGCCCTTGTTCTTCTCTTTCAGCCTTATACTTGGCCTTGTACAACTCCCTGCTCGTCATCCCGATGTTTCCTGCACCCACTGTCAACTTTATACCCACTCATTTGTCAACTCACAGACCTTTGCCAGACTGACAACGCGCATCAGCATTCTTCATGACATCACGGACATCCATGGTGCTTCTAATATGGCCTAGACGTTTCCGAATCTCTTCTTTATAATTCGGGAGAGTTGTTGCTTTCTGCCTTGGATAGCATCTTTGCCACCAGATACCCACCCGATTGACCCGTCTCTCCCTTCTTCGGCCGTCTTCACCGTGGGAGCCGGCGTCTACTGCTAGGATTCACAATGGATCAGCCTCCGCCTCCTCCGCCTCACGGTCGTCCGCCTCGGCCACCTAATACTAATCTTCCTCCTGGGAAATATGACATTTTTATAATACCGCCCCACTCCTCCGGCTCGGGATTCCTGTACCTTCCATCGCTGAAGCCGAATGTCAACAGTTTTGCGGCTGGATTCGCCTCTGCCTTGGTCTTGGTGGCCCTGTCTCGGATGCTGGCGCCGGCGTTCCGCGTATGGTTCAGTGGCTTCCAGGGCATGGGGGACATGGGAATGGCGTTGTTAGTCGTAGCTGTCGGTGTCGGGGCGTGGGCGCTCGGTCGGACGCAACATGGCCCTAGTGCATGGTCTGCTGGAGGGATGCCTGGTGGCTCTTATGATGGCGGATACGGTCCTGGTCCCGGGCCGCATTCTAGCGGTCCGCCTCCGCATTCTGGCCATTACCAAAACGGTGGCCCTTTTCCTAATGCAGGGCCTGCTCCTGGAGATGGCCCACCACCTCCGCCACCACCTCACGCCTCCCCGCCCCCCCCTGGGTCTGGACCTTCGCCTAATATGAGGGGCGCGGAGCAACCCAGACCGGAGCAATCCAGACCGGAGCAACCCAGACCGGAGCAATCCAGACCGGAGCAGCCTAGGACAGAGCAACCCAGAACAGAGCGACCGAGAGCCGAGCCGCGGGCGGAGCAGCCAAGATCGGAGGCGCCGAGAACAGAGCCACCCAGGGCAGAGCCGCAGAGAGCCGAGCCGCGAGCGGAGCACCCAAGAACGGAACATCCCAGGACAGAGCGGCGGAGAGCAGAGCAGTCAAGAGCGGAACAGCCGAGACCAGAGCCATCTAGAGCAGAGCATCCGAGAGCGGAGCAGCCAAGAGCAGAGCGGCCAAGAACGGAGCAACCTAGGACGGAGAAACCGAGAGCGGAAAAAGCGAGGGCCGAGAAGGCGAGAGCCGAGAAAACGAGAACGGAGAAACCAAGGGCGGAACCGAGAGCGGAGCGGCCGAAAGTTGAGCCGAAACCAGAGCCGCCAAAACCGGAGCCGCCGAAGCCTGAGCCGCCGAAAGTAGAGCAGCCGAAGCCAGAGGAACCGAAACCAGAGCTGCCCAAAAAGGACGCACCAAACACAGAAGAGCCGAAACCAGAGCCACCCAAAAAGGACCAACCAACATCACCATCCATGGGGACCTGGGAGAAGGCCAGGGAGGAGACCAGAAGAAAGGAGGAAGAGCGTAAGGCAAGGGAGGCTGAACAGAGAAAGAAGGAAGAGATAGCCAAGCGCCTGAAGGAGCTGCGTGAGAAGGAGGCCCGTGAACGCGCAAGGCGGGAACGGGAAGCAAAGGAGAAACAGGAGCAGGAAGCCCGAGAGCAGGCACGAAGAGAACAGGAGCTTAGGGAGCGACTGGAACAAGAAGCCAGGGAAAAGATCAGGCGTGAAATGGAAGCCAAGGAGAAGGTAGAGCGCGAGGCCCGTGAAAAAGAGCAACGAGAAAGAGAGCAGCGTGAAAAGGAGCAGAGGGAGAAAGAGCAACAGGAAAAAGAGCAGCGCGAAAAGGCACTAAGGGAGAAAGCGCAGCGAGAGAAGGAAATCAGAGAGAGTAGGCTGCGGGAGGCCCGGGAACGGGAGCTTCGCGAGAGACTCGAGCGCGAGAAAGCTATAAGGGAGAGGCTCGAAAGAGAAGCTAGGGAAGCCAAGGAAGCCAGGGAACGAGAAGCTGCCCGCCTCAAGGAAGCCGAGGCTAAGGCGGTCGAAGAGGCCAAGGAAAGGGAACAGACAACCAGGAAGAGCACATATGCCTTCTCATCCGTTGGAGAGAGGACCAATCCTTGGCCAAACGGGAGGCCACCATCTCAGCCTGCCTCGCCCTCTGTTGTTTCCGCGCCACCTGGTAGACCCAACTCTACACCCTCCTCTGCTAAAAGGCCGCCACCTCCTACAGTTAAGACCTCCGACGGCCAAGACGACGACGCCTACTCGTATCGTCCATATGATCAGCCTAAAGCACATACTCGTCGGAGATCAGGCGAGACCATTTTCACCGAATCATCGTATGCGCCGTCTCAATCAACAGCACGAACATCGCCACCACCCTCAATGCGTGGGACGTACACGACTAAGGATCCGGATAAGATCGTGATCAAGGCTGTTTATGGTTTTCTTAATCAGTTTTCCAAAACTCCTGCCTCACAGCTCATATCGGGTATCGGCCCCGTGACCGACGGACTCATCTTGCGCATCACCACTGAAGGTCTCTTCATTGATGACGACCTTCGCGGCGTGCCTCAGCGCGAGTGGGATGTCAAAGCGTGGACGCTCAAAGTTATGGAGGTGTGGTGCCCGTCGCATTGCTTTACCGAGCCCACCCCGCCCCCAAATGTGCCGCAAAAGGCAGGAAATCGCTTCAGGACAACACCGCGGGGTCAACCGAAGACGATGACGGGCAACGACGCCGATGCGTGGCTCGTCGAATTGTTGCAGTCTTGCACAACTGAGTGCCGACTCGGCCCACACGGTGGGCGCGACGATGCGTCATCGTATACTGATGGCAGTGCGCAGACTGGGGAGTGGAAGCATCGCGGCCTGCATTTACTACGTGCCAATATTAGAGACCAAGAGGGCAAGAGGTACTTGTTCGTGATAGGTGAAGAGGAGGGATGGAAAATGGCGGCCGGGTTGCAGCGGTTGCGCAGGGGGACCCAGGTTCGCCAGCTCGGCTTGCAATCCATGGCCCCTTTGGAATCGCGAAATACGCTCGAAATGCTTGGATGGTAAATGATGCAACGAAATTGAGCCACTCGACATTTGGTGGGATACACGACGGATTTATACAGAGCTTGGTACGGGGAATGTGGTCTGAATTGATCGGAATGTTGGTGTCGTCGCCGAGACTTGGTCACTTCACATTTCCAATGATACCCGCAGTATCGATCGACATGATGGATTAGTTGGTGGCGATCGGTCCTTTCAATATTTCTCCCTCTTGCATAGCAACGAGTTGGCGCAAAGAGGGTTTTCTGATTCTAGCCTGCTTTGTAGAGGCAGATTGTCACCAAAAAACCAGCACTCGTGCGAGATGAGCACGAGGAAACCAGCAATGTCTATCTACATGGTGCATTTAAATAGCACACATGTGCATCAGCTTTAATATAGCCTCGCGGCAGGTATCCCAGCTTAAAAAGCAATTCGTCATCAATCGTGTAACGCGCCAGAATGGATGTACCCCGGAAAGTAGTCTTGAGTTGTAGTTAAAATAAGTGCGCGGGGCTCGCTACGCTATCATTCAAACCGAACCCGACCCCTCCAGCATGGAGATCATTTGTTCGTCACCATGTGACTCGGAATTTCCACGAGTAAAAGAGAAAATAAAATCGAATGGCTTCTATATCCATTCGAGAGCACATCCGGTGGCTTCCGGAGCCCCCCGAGGAAAACACCTCGACCGTAGTCCTGACGTCGCCGGGCCGCCGCTTCGTGGACATCCGCATCCTTCTCCGACGCGGCGCCCGTGCTCACAGTAGCAGCCCTGATGGCGGCGCGTCAGCGGAGAAGACAACAACAACAACAACAACAACAGGCAAAGGTACGCCTGATTTATGCTCGCACATTGCGCGGCCTTAATCTTACGCGCACAGTAGTAGGCCAATCGCCACCAACGGCAACCCTGTCCCCGTCGGACGTGGACTGGGCGTTCGCCGGCTACTCCCGGTCCTCGGAGCCCCGCGAAGACGGCTCCAGACACGCAGTCTGGCTACACGTCGTGGACTCGCGCACGCCGGACCACCCCGAGCGCGTTGCCGTCGACGAGGCCAACGTCTACCCCTACGGGGACGGGGATGACGACGGCCGCAGTCGGGCCCTCGAGCGCGGTCGCATGCCGCACCCCGTCACCGGCGTCGTGACCGACTACGAGGAGCTCTGGGTCGACCTTGAGCCTCAGGCCGCCGCTCCCTCACCCGCCGAGAAAGTCCGCTGCGCCGTGCTGGAACTGGGCGAAGACGACGGCGCCGCCGGCACGCGCGGCATGGTCGTCTGTCTGGGGTGTCGGTGCCAGGGCGTCGTGCGCGCCGGTGCGGAGTTCGCGCTCGAGCAGTGGGTCTGGGAGGAGCAGGGCGGCTGGCGGAGAGAGAACCGCGTTGGTGAGGTTTGGTTGCCTTGCGCTGAGGCCTTTGAGGGTAGGGGGCTCGAAATTGGCGGGAAGGTCGAACGGGATGGACTCGTCTGGACTGTCGTGGAGCTTGGCGAGGTTTGATGATACTGAGTAGAGGGCAGGTGTGGGATTAGGGTTTCCCGGGCTGGAGAAGTTTTCGACATATACTGCCTACATGTAATACACTTTATCATATGACGAGGACAGACTCCCCATTCGTATAACTGGCCGATTCGGCCAAATGAGGCGTATCGCTCATGCCGTTTCAACATATCGAGATACTCTTTCTGCCCCTCAAATCCAGGCTCAGCAAATGAGCGGATCGTTGTCCGTCTACTCGCGAATCCTCTGGCTTTTTGTTCCGGATAGTCCGGCGTAACTGACTTTGGTAGGATTGCCCAGTTTGCCTGCCTATAATCATATGGTTGCACAGGGAACCCGTGAAATCACCCTGAGCAGAATGCTTGGGCTTGACATGATGCGTGGGGGCAGAGCTTGAATCCCCTTTCGTGTCTGTTTCACCGAAAAACGAGTGTGGGCAAAAGAGGGTTATTTTGGAGCATAACCCTGTTAAAGATTTACTTTGACTTGATCTTCTGAAGGGTTCCGGTGAAGATTGTACAGTACTTGAATCATTCCACCTTTACAGCTGCAATGCGTAGGGACGAGGACCGAATATATCCAGGAAGGCCCCTAAACAGGCTCTGCCAAGACAGACAGATTAAAAAGGCAGCCGAATTTATGAGAGCAAAGTGTTGGACATGAAGAATGAAGATTTTCAATTTCTTTTACTACGACACAATAAGGGTCGGAACAAAGACATTGCTGACTTCACTTGAACAAAGTCTTCCTCTAACTAGGATTTAGATACACTACCTTGTAAATAAGCATGGGTCTCACATGTGCGTTGCAAAACATCCCTACGATATCTCTCGAAAGCGTTCCCAACCATGAGCTCGCCCAAATCTGCTTAGAGATGCTGGGTAATTTGAAGCGAGCTTTGTCGGTGAAGGGCGCCGCCCGCGGGACGAAGGTAGAGAACAGCGAGATAGGGTGCAGAGGTACGTCGTTCCCGCTCTCGAAACTACAGGAAGGGATGAAGTTCAGATGGGAGGGCCCGCACCACACTGACAAGTGCAAGTGCCTCACCACACGAGATACCTCGCTCAAGGCCCTGAATGCGCACATCGACAGGCTCCTCGAGGGCGGCCTGGTACAGGAGGCAGAGGTGGGACCCCTGGCGCTGAAGCTCATCCTCCGTGTCTCGGTCGACGGGGCCCTGGAGCTGAAACTCGAACCGAGGGATACCGGCTTGAAGCTGGCATCTGGTGAGGAGTTCCCCTGGAAGCTGGAACGGACCAGCACTTTGCAGAGTTTCCCGGCTCTCGATGAGACTAATTTGTAGGATCCATGAATTCCGCGGGGGTTGTCCTGTTTCTCGCGCTTCATTGTCCTTCGGTTTAGACACGTAAAGTCCCCTATGTCTCGCACACTTCAATAGGTTTCCAAACCATATGCTCGATGTCACAGTCAGGCTGATCGCGAGAAAAGGTTGCATATAGTGTGGAAAGTGTAAATTGTCGTGGATAGTCCGGGCTCTAGAGAGCAGTGGCTAGAGAGCTCTACATATAGTGTGGGAGCCCTGGAACAACGTTCTTGCGGGGTGCCTCCAGGTGTTTGATGACTAAGCACGTGACCCCTTTACTGCGACACTCGAGATATGGCCCTTAGTCCACCGACGATTGGAAAATGCCGATAGAGACCTTGTAAGGTTTAGTGCTAAGATAATGCTGCTGATTTGAATCAATACCACTTCTACCGTAATTTTTCATAGCCGACTGACGGATGTCCGCGGCTGGAGCTACCAAATAATAGAAGATTCCATCAAGAAAGGGCTTCGAAGCAGTGGTCGCGAGCATACATATTACAAGGAGGAGAGACAGGATTACATAAATAAATAGCGGCAAGAAGCGAAGGTGGTGAGTGATAAAACCGGCAGAATAGGAACAGGTATAACTGTATCTCAGGAGTATTTGTTCCAAGCTTAAGTTATTGTGAGTTACCGCTTATACCGTTAGTACCGCCTATTCATTTTTCGGCGTGCCATATTGATATCTTCATCCTGGGGTTACTGACCATTGGACCGTAAATGAAGGCATGACGTATGAAGCGGATCCCTAGGTGCCAGTATGACAGGAGCTGTTCCTCAGTTAACTACACTATCCCAGCAGCCGCACTGAATCATCCCTATCTACATGGCCACCTCACAACAGATCTGTAGCTTGAAGTTGGGTTGTCACCTTGCTGTCTCTAGTTCTACCCGATGCGGCCCTGTCCAATGTGTGTAAGTTGATGAAATACTACCTAAAACTCATAAACTGTCTTCCAATCTTAATTGTTGATGGTCTGCGCAGTTACTAGTTCTTCCGATGCCTGTAATAGGTATACTGTGGCATTGGTAGCATTATGCTCCCACTCCATTCACCTTAAATGTCCATAGTAGGGCACCTATAGACTATTATAGTATTGCGAATATCAGTTTGTTTTTGCCTGGGCTAAACCAAATATCAGGTTCCATTAAGTTATACCGCTAGTCGTCGTAACTAATCCCGGATTGGATGTTAAAATAGAGTCAACGAAACCTTGGTGTTACTCAAGGGATTGAACTATGATGGAAACGGGGTGTAATAGTCAGTCAGCCACATGAGAAACGAGGGGGTAATCACCACAGTCTATCGTATGTCTATTGTTTTCCAGCACGAAACTTTCTTTTCCATGGACAACCCCACTTACGACTCTTCGAAACTAACCAAGGATGTTGAGACCTCTTCAGTCAAACGTTGTTGTCACGTACCAAAGTGGAATCTTCTAGAAAGGGGCTATACAAGGGCTATACAGGGGTTGTAGGTGTATATAGGGCTGCTTCCTCCCATCAAGATTGGAGGAAGCAGGTGTTACTAATCTAATATACGGCTACCCACCTGCGAGACTGATTCTTCCTGCCTTTCACGCTGTGCACCCCTTTCTCTGACAGTTGTCTCCCACACCGCAAGCGATTCAAACCATTTGGTTGTTTCCAGACTCCCTCAAGAAAAGTACTTGAGACAATGTCCCGGTTATAACAACATCAATGGTAAACCAAGTTGGCGATTAAGACCAGGCAGCACAGGTTGTGCCTCGACTCAGTTTTCGGAAGGTAAAGTTTGAATACAGTTGACTGTATAATCCATCAAGAATATTTCCCGTCACGAGTAATGATTTTTGCCACGGTTAACTGCATCACTACTGATCCATTTGCCCCAAGGTTTTGTGTTTCTGAAGCCTATATATGCCCGCACACCTTCTTCCCAGCACTGAGTTGTAAGTAGTAGCGTTTAGGTTCCGGGTGCCCCTTTGTACCCCCGAGTCACCCGCAATAAACCATCCCTAGCGCGAATACTTCGATCTTGGTTCAGCTTTAAATGCCACTATTACGGGACAGTTGAGAATGCGGAAGGATAGCTATGAATTCATTCATAAACCTCCGTTAAGCCACGCCGCATGTTTAACCTGGCGACCGCCGTCTATGTATGTTTTTTCGTTAGATTAGAATGGCGATTCATTGGGACCGATAAATGCCACGGCGTTCTTGTTCCCGGATTGCATAAAGTGACGGCCACGCGATGATCGGTAAGATCAGGGATTCGACCTTTGTAACTGATAGATGGCGAGTCTCGAGACGATGTAACTAGTCTCGGAGAAATGGAGAGGGTGGCGGTAATCCAAGCTCTTCCTCTACCATAGGCATTGGTAGGGCGGACTGGTCCTTGATTCCTTAATATCCCAAGGCGAAGTCTGCCATTTAGCCGTTCATAGACCGAGAATTGCATGCGTAAGGACCGTGTGTTTAATACGTAGATCACACCTTAGCGATTCCGAAGACGTGATAGCTGGTGTGTAGTCATGATTCGTGCCGTAGGTGGGTAAGTCGGATCTTTTGAAACGCTGGCGTGAGCGGCCTGACGCAAAGGCTGCGGTGGCTTCGGCGCAATAGAACTAAGTGGCATGTTTTCGTCGTCGTCGATCCTCAACCAAGACTCTTCTTTAGGCCGACTTGGCCGCGTCTGCGTGTCGCCGTTAGGGTGGGCAGATGTGGCCGAATGCTCTGATGGTTTTCTTCGAGCACTCCGTAGTGTACCATACAGAGTCGGTGCGTTAGCCACAAAGGTCGTTATCACGATATTTACCGAGGACCAGAGACTCCTCGTCGTTTGGGAGGAGTCCTGTTGGAATATGCTCACGAGGCGGATGATCGCCGTGATAATGCTAAATGCGCCCAAGGCGAACAAGGTATATAAACAGACGCGCTGGGCCCAGGACCGTTTCCTCAACGTCACTAACGGATAGGCGATGAAGAGGAGCATCAAATTCAAGACGATGTTGCTGATGCCTTGTAGTAGAAGCTGTACATATGCCTTCACGCATTGGCCGGGGTGGGGCTTGAGTTGCCAGTACAGCTCTGTCGGATGACACTCGAGGAGTGTAGCAAGGATGATACTTGCGAGGCTGATGGTCCACCAAGTCCAAGAAACCTTGATCATCCTTGCGACTAAGCGAACGCCGGAAGTAATGTTCGAATAGAATAGGAGTAGGATCGCATTTTGGAGCCACAACGTGACCGTCGACAACACCCGTGCCAACAGGATCATGATGGATCCGACCTTGATATCCGCCAACTTCACATTGTCGAAATAGAGTTCAGAATCTGAGCCTCGCAGTGCATCGTTCCCTGATCCAAGGCTTAGGTAAACATGATTCGTGACGGTCCTACAGGCAATGACCAATATTGAGAGGATGACGAGGTAGAAGCTGAGGTCGATTGGCTTATGGTACCATCGGAAGACGACGATGCGTGCGGCTAAAATGGATATCGCCAGTGCGACACAGACATGATTGGCGACCTGGGCTTGACCGACGGTCTCCATCGCAGCATTTGGTCGAGGAGGATGCACCCAAGCAACTCAGGAATTCCCGCACATGTTACCTCGTATGGTGAGAGCATACACAAATGCTGCTTAATGGTAGATAGTACGCAGTGTGCAGGGACAGAAGGCCCATGATGATAGAGTTATCGAAGCTGCCAAAGGAGAGCTAAAGAGAGCTTTGTAACTTTTGAGAAATGGGTGCAGGGTCAGAAACCCGGGGCTCGCAAGGACATAGGTCGCGATTTGTCCCCCTGCTTGTCATACGCATACGCATACCCGCACCGCCGCTGAGGTTTGTACCAGTTTGTCGGCGGATGCCTATGTGGCGTCCCACACTTTCAGCTTATGGGCCAGGGTAGGAGACAGAGACAGAGAGAGAGAGAGAGGCACCGAGTAAGAGAGAGTATGATGGCACCAGCCTCCTATGAGCCATAGTAATGCAGTCAGAAATTCAGCCTCGCCTCTCCTCGGTTGCAACTGGAGACTTCAGGTTGTGTCGACGCATTTGAATCGTTCCACAGCATCCTTCTCGCGTGCCACTTGCCACAGCGATACTCGGCATTACATGATATCTTGTGTAGAACACCAGATTATCTTGGCTGTCTGGTCTCAAAGGACTATTCATTTAATGCACCACAGATAGTAGTTGGAACGAAAAGCGTAACCGTGTCTCCGGCAAGGCTGCGAGCACGGGATAACAACACAGACTCCGATGCTTCTGGCGTATTTATGGGGTTCTGCTTGTAGCCAGGCATATCGCATTCAAGAAACCTGATATGCGATTCTTTGATCTGTGTCCCCATGCAACCGAGGAAACGGAACGACGCGGGAAAATTGATTCGAAACGGGTGATGACGCGAATGTGGAAGTGTAGCGGCAGGTGCCTACATCCTGAAAGAGCACCGACCCGACGAATATGCCCTCCACGGGTCATCCGCCTCCTATCTCTAGTCAGGTCTGACATCATATGCTTTCCATTGCTGCCTGTCGAACTCATGTCGTATTAAGTTCTAAATCCCTATATGCATTCTATGAATAGCCAAGACACCCAACCCCGGTTAGGACGTTGATCAGGGTTATAAATATTGAGTTATGCCCGACTATTGGAGCTTAAAAGAAGAAATAGATAGAGACCTCTTACGAACGTTAATTACGCTATTTGATTCACCGCAAGTGCTGGAATCTCGTTCGCTGTAGGTAAGCAAAAAGGTGCCTAATCGTGGCTGTTCGCCGAATAGATTTTCAGCTCGGCGTATGCAGAACGCTGAGAAGCCACTGACTGACTAGGTGAATGCGACGCTGGAGGGATATCGTAACCAATCAGTTGTATTTTTATGAGTTGGTTGGGTTCCATTTTTCAGGTGATATGCCGCGACGGTTGCTTCGTCTGATGTAGTGCCGTTATCCAGTTTCGGTGTGGTAACACAAGTGCTACTCCGGCCTGGCTATATTCCTCCAGCTCACGGGGCGCATTTGCCTTCTTATAGGTATAAGCACGTGGCTGGTTCTGTTTTCGGCAGAAGAGTCAACTGACTTGTCCGTAATACGTTGTCGATGGACCATGGTATGCCCCTGGTTTTAGGGCGATCCGCGAATTGCATTCGTAAAGCCTCATACGGGTAAACATCTGACATACCTCGGCGCGATTCGTTGAAAAGGCTAAATCGACGGGATGTCGTTTCCCGATAGCCGCCGCAGTCCAGAGCCCGCCAGGTTAAGTCGGCTATCGGACAGCCTGTTGGAATAGGAGTTAGAATAGGAGTAACTAGACGACCAGGCCGACGCGCCATCGCGAAGCTGCTCGAAAAGCTGATATGAATTAGTCATTACGACTATGTAATACTATGCACAAGAATTTTCATTTCCTGACTTCTTCAAAACATACCGCGCCCGAAAGCAACGGCCATCTTCAGCAGCCGATCGGAGCGCGGCACAGCTGACACCGGACACTAAGCCAGTGTCGCGCTCAGCGGCAGCTTGCGGCTGCTAGGGCCGACGTAGACAGTCTTCGGATGCTCGGTGACGACCCAGTCCTGGCACACGGTATCCCAGCTGCTCAGGTCGCGGCGGGTTAGGGTGGCGGCGAAGACAACGGTCTGGCCGGGGGCCACGGCGAGGCGGTCGAAGCCGCGGAGGACGCGGAGCGGGTCGTCGGGCCCACCGAGCGATACGTAGAGCTGCGGAACCTCCTCCCCGGCGACGTCGCCCGTGTTAGTGATACGCGCCGTGACCGTGTACAGGGCGTCGAACAGCCCAGCGTTGCCCCCGGGCTGCTGGGAGGCGCCTGGGCCGGCTGGGTGTAGCGGCTGCGGCGCGTCCTCGGCAGCGTGCGGCGGGAGCCACTCCTCAGGCGCTAGGCCGTAATAGGGGTCCGCCGTGGCCGCCTCGGCGTCCGAGACGTTCAGGTACGGATAGATGTACCCCGGGATGCGACGGATCGAGGAGTTGGGGAACGTGTAGTCGCTGAGGTCCGTCGAGAAGTTGCCGAAGGTGGGCGCTGGCTTCGTCTGGCCCGTCGTGGGTTCGTAGACAGGGGCTGCGATCTTCTCGACGCGGATGTCGGAATAGCTGAAGGTTGTGTAGCTCAGCCCGAACCCGTACTCGAAGATGGGCGTTATGTTGTTGGAATCGATGTATCGGTAGTCGATGTAGACGCCCTCGGTGAAGTCCTGCTGCGGGATAACATTGTTCGGTTCGTACATCACGTCTGTCCCATAATCCTCCCGTTTGGCGGCCCAGGAAAATGGCGTGCGGCCAGCTGGATTAACTCGGCCTTTTCAAAGTTCAGGTTAGTGATTTATCACTTACGAAAACGCCCTAGTGTGGAGCTAAATGGAACAGACAGTAGCCTGGCAGGCACTCTCAGGTAACTGGTTCATGATGAGAGACTTACCATAGAGGACGTCGGTGATTGAATTGCCGCTTTCCTGTCCTGGCAATCCAGCCCAGAGAATAGCGGTAACGTTCGGAGAGTCGTACCAGTCGGTCACTAGGGTAGGCCCAACGCTGTGGATAACAACAATGGTATTAGAGCACAGCGAGGAAACGTTCTTGATAAGTTCATCGCCGCTGCCCCATAGCGTCAGATTATTTCGATCACCTTCATTGCCGTCGACGGAGATGAAACCCTCTCCGGCGTTCGCATTGACGAACACCAGAGCTGTGACATCCTCTTGGGAAACAAGGGACTCAATCTGACTCGAAGCATAATTATCGAAAATGGCTTCAAAGCGTGTATGGTCCTGACGGGCTTGCAGGGCGAGGGCCTCATAGGGGCTAACAAGATAGGGGAACTCGGCTGTTCCCGAGCCCCAACTCTGAGCAAGGGTCCCTTTGTTGCAACCTCGGTCGGGGCAGCCGTTCGGTCCGAGAGGGTTTGGAGCGGCATCTTCACCGATGACCGCTAGGAACTTGGGTTTCTTCAGAGGAAGGGCGCCTTCATTCTTCAGGAGGACGGTAGCCTTAGCTCCGATTTCTCGGATGAGATCGCCGTGGTCGTCTTGGACGTCAATGTGCCAATTGATGCGCTCGTAACCGTCTTGTGCGTAGAAATGGCGGTAGCCGAAAGCATCCTTAGTCCAGGAGTTCATGTTGATCGGAGGCTGATCTAAAGTCATTCCTACTTTAAAGTGTGCAGCCATAATTCTCATAGCCATATCGTCAATACGATACTGCGGCACAGTCCCGTTCAGGACTGCTACGGTCAAGTTGGTGCCCCAGTACGAGAGTCCGGAATTGAACACAGTATCACCAGGCATCGACATGTCGAGCCCAGCTAGAGCGCTACATCAAATCCTAGTGTCAGCAATCGGCCCAGAGGAGTAGCGTAGTCTCGGTATATGCTGTCTAGCCAGCATAGTAAGGGGAAGAGCCTCTTACGTGCTGACACCGCTATGTTGCGCCTGCCAATCGCTCATGACGAAACCCTGGAACCCCAACTCCCCTTTTAATAAGCCGTTCAGGGTCTTTGAGTTGTGGCATCCGTATGAGTTGTTGATTTGCTGGTAGGAACACATAATGGCGCCCACTCCGGCTCTTACTGCATCGACAAATGGCCAAAGGTAGAGCTCGTGCATAGTCTTGTCATCTACATTAGACGAGAGGGTCTCCGTGATGTTATAGCCGTAGCCATTGGCCTCGCCAACTTGTCGGAAATGCTCTTAAGAATTCGGGTCAGTAATCCGTCTTGAAAGATTCGGGATGAAGCTTACCTTGCTCGTTAGCAATGAAATGTTTCGCACAGGCAACAACACCCGAATCCTGGATCCCCTTGATGGTCTCGGCCATACCGACGCCGCTCAGATATGGGTCGGGGGAGAAACCCTCCCAGTTACGTCCACCTGTCGGCATGCGACCGATTGGGCCGGCCGCAGGACCTAGCAGTACATTTACACCTTTCCCTTTAGCCTCAGCCCCTATAGCCCGGCCTCTTTGGTATAGTAGCTGTCTGTCGAAGGTTGCGGCGACTGTGTGCCCACTAGGAAAGGCTGAGGAGTAATCCCCGAATCGAATACCGAGGGGCCCATCCTGCACTGTAGATGTCAGGGTTAGCGAAGATGACGTCTTAGCCTTTCAGGTGCCTACTATGGTTCTAGAACGGTGCCCCAAAAGCTAACAGTTTGAGACATCGCAAATACAAACACTCCTTACACTGGCCCAATGCACCTCGACTCCTAGAAAAGGGATTCTCGACCGGGAAGACCACTTACTGCATAGGCTGCGAAATCCAAGACGAGGTATTGCGCCGGTCTGGCCGACGCATGCTTCGTATTGCCAACTATTAAAACACATCAGCCCCCAAGCGCATACGTCCGTCCCAAACATCGACGCTTACCCAACTCCCGTCGTCAAATTAACTTTCTCCATAAGCGTGAGCTGGGAGACGAATGCCTTAGCCTTGGCATAAGCCTCTTCCCAACCCGCAGCTGTAGGATTCATCCATGGCGAAGGGTAGTGTGGCGGAGAGAAAGCCCAGTCATCGCGTTCCTCGGTCTGTCCACGGTCAGTGTCAATGGGGTCTTGTAATACAATAACAGTGCACTTGATCTTGTTGGGGTTATCCTCAATTGACCGATCACAGGCTCGATCACTTCCGTTTGCTATTTAAAAGGGGGTAAAAGCAGTAGTGTAGAGTACTCTGATAGCTAGCCATAGAACCCCTATCCCTGAGAAAGTGGATGTCATTGGGCTCGGGAACTATGGGAAAAAAGGTAAAGATATTGTTCTCATAAGAACTTCCGTACCTGTCGACTTGCTAATGGCTGTATACCGGAAGCGCAGCCCCCTGCCGCCCAGAGGGCGAGCAAGGCAGTGGCACGCATTGCGTAGGGTGTGATTCCGATAATTGTCGACCGAATCGGTAGGTGAGTGGAATCGGGACTCGCAACTTTACGGACGACCACAATAGAGCTGCCACAAGCATTCACAGCAAGAAGTCCGGGAGGTGGTGACCTTAATAACAGCGAGTCTACATTCTGTGATGTCTTTCATTGATGTCGTAATTGGTTTGTTTACCTTGACGTGGGGTTTGCCAAGCTTGCCGATCCGTACAGCCCGGTTCATGAATCGCGTAGACATCAATAAAAGTAACTTCGGGGAATGAACATGCAAGGCAACGTGGCAGGGTTCTCCGCCTAGCCAAACTCTGCATTTCTCCATGATCTTAATACGCATGCAGATGTATGTCTTTCTGCGTGTTGGAGACAGTGACACAGTTCACATACGTTGGTTAAGGGGGGGAAAGACGGCTGTGAGTCAGTGCTCTTGTTGCTGAGAAACCAACCACAACCGAGATTCAACCGAAGTCTCCCCGAAGATTCAATCAAAGCCCATCCAGCATCAACTACTACTATGTCCAACGGATCATTGTCGCCGGGGAAAATCAATTGACTCTGTGTATTCGAAGTATATGATCACCCAGTGATGTTGATATCAGTTCTAACCCCTGGAACTACCGTGCCAAGGAGCCTAGTAAAACGATAAATCCGAACTGAGCTTCTCCACATAGCTTGCAGCTCCCGCCCATGAAGAGTGCCAGACGGGGAAGCATGCACTTCAAAATGTACTAGAGGTATATCTCCCAAATGCTGCGTTGAAACTTTAACCATGTGTCACCTGGGCACTTATCAAGGACAATAAATATCGGCTGCATGTATGTTGTTCGTTTTCGATCTCGAGGGGATTGGAATTGGTTCCTGAGCGTGCAGCCAAGGCTAGCAAGAGGAGGCTATTTGCCCGAGTGCGAACCAGCTTCAGCAGTAACCGGAGCGGTTACAGAGCTTAACTTAGAATGGATAAGCGTTCCATTTAATACCGGTTTCGCATAATTTGATTCGTTATCAAAAGTCCAGTGTTCAAATGTCCAGATCAAAATGCACTTGTTGGGTAACTGCTGAGGCTAGTTCGCACCGGGGCGGATACTGTAGGCGGAGCCAAGTAGTGAGTTACATAGGCCCGATTCCTAATAGCGCTAATGGTCTTCGATATTTTGGCTCAACTGAGACGATATCAAAAGACGACATGGCAGCTCTTTTTAGCGTCCTCTTTCTAAAATATATTGGTTAGCGGTTCTCCAAATATCTGAAAGTGGTGGAAATGTGGGCACCAATCCCGGAAACGTATGTCATACCAGGCCTTCTTAATGTGGATAGCCTCGAGGCCGTTAGGGCGGGGAACCCTGACATCGCGGGGCGGGGGGTTCACTCGCAAGGGTGGTAGGGTTCAAGTCGGAATCAGTTCGGGGTTGAGGATCTTATTATTATTATGTTCTCCACGAGAGTGGAGAGCTTCGGTTGGCAAGTTGGTTAGTGCAGCGTAGACACTCGTCACTGGCATGCAATTTTTATCAAATTGTTACTTAAAACGCAGAGACACGGAGATCCAAATCAAACCACCACCGACTCCCTTGATATAAATATGGAGATACCGGATCGAATGACCTATAGAGCCGTATTAGAAGTACATTGCTTATGACTTTGTGAGGGGGCCTTGTTCTTTGGAGACCTTATTATTCCCTTCGGCATCGTATGACGAAAACCACAGTGATGTGTAACACAGGCACCTGCGAGGTTTCCCCTGTGGTTTCTACCCGGATTATGGGAACGACTCCGCATTACTTCGGGCCTTTTTCAAGCCTCGGGCTCGATAATGCATGGCCGACCTAGTCTGAGCTGGACGTTCCGCACGTAACGTTGATTTCTCCGTCGCCCTCCTGTTACTTGGCCTGCAGCGGGTCGCTTTCGGCAGCCTCTTCGAGCTTTATAAAAAAGATCCAAGTCACGAGGGCCCATGACGATGTGTGGCATGGGGAAGCGCAAGCTAGCGCTAGAACCCTACATTACTATGAGCGCGGATGCGATGTTCTTTGCAGCTTCTCAGGCATTTCCCTTCAATTGACGCTAGTTGGTCTGGCAATGCTCCATTACAAGCGGGTTGGGGCCGCATGGCTCTTCTACGCAGTTCCATGTGCCATCCCCTAAGCAGATAGCATGGGACATAACTATTGATGTGAATAGGAGCAGTTCCTAGTTGCTACACTTGACATACAATCGATACGGTGTTAATGGCATTACGAAGCCAGATTAGTCTACGACGTTGGTGAACTAGGAGGCTTTGGCCGAAATAGTTAAGTCAGTTTTATAGGTAGTAGCGGAAAAAAGGGAGTCGAATTAAAGGTATTTGACCAACAATGGTCCCTGTTTGCTCTATGGCCGAAAATAAACGACTCTGGATATTCGCATTTCATTGCGGCAGCAACGGTAAGTAACCAGGTACCTTTGCTATCCCGCCCCTGAACATACTACATGCAATCTATGCCCAACCTTTCGCGATCTTCTGCTTCACCTCCTCCGACACGGGCTCCACGAATGTAGGCTTCCTGACTATTCCGGTACGCTTCACGAGATCCACCACCGCCGCAAAGCCGTCGTACTTCACGTCTCCCTTCCAGTGGACCACGCTCGTGAAGATCAGGGCCGAGTCGAATTCGATACCGGCCGCGGCCGTGAAGGGATGCCATACGGGATCTCGCTTGTAGGCAATGTTCAGGTCCAGATGATGCTCACGACCCGGGCATCTTTCGTGGTATCGGTAAACGAGCCAAAGCGGCTTCGCGGGCCTTGTCACGTCCATGACGAGGTGGAAGCCGCTCGATCGCTGCTGCTTCTGGCCTGTCTCTGCGCAGCGTTTCCAGACGTAAACCTCTCCTAGGTCGAGAACGTAGCGTGGAAAGGCTAGAGCGGGAGAGGCCGGCTTACCGTCGTCCAGCTCGAGGACGGCGGGGACCTCGGACCACACCGCCCGCTGAGAATTCTCGAAGATTTGGGTCTCCTCGCCCCGCTGCCGGCATCGCAGCTTGTTGAAATTGGAGAAACGGTGTACGGTGTACACGGTCCAGTCATCGTCCTTGTCGATTGAGCGGGACAGATTCACGGTGAAGGATTGCCCGATCAGCGCCTTTAACAGCTTGAGGTCAGATGGATTGCGGAGATCCGTATGGTCAAAGATGGAAAAGATACGTGATTCCAGTGTTCCGCTCGAGCTGGCAACATTGTTGCCCCTTGCGGTTTGCTTGGCGGTAGAGGCCAGTTGGCCTTGAGTGGCATTCGGGTTTGTGTCGCTTCGTGCGACGACATTCCGAGTTGATGGGTGGGGTCGCCCTGACGACTCATTCTCTCCACGGGGTACATTGCCTCCCATGATGGTCTGTACGTTGGGCAATCCATGTGAGAAACGGACCCGAGCTCCTAGGGAGGGAGCCATTGTGTGACCATGAGACAAACCCATTAGAGGTCCACTGGAGAAACCCATTGGGAGTTCATGGGAGAAGGGAACAACTGGAGCTCTACCAGGGGGGAAAACATTGGGGCAGGCTCGATGCTTTGTCCGGTTCCTGGGTGAATGGGATCAAGGAGGCAAGGACGCTCCAACGCGGAGATTCGCTGCTGATGCTCTGCCAAACCATTTGAGATCGTTGACAGTATATTGTTAGTCTTATGGCTCTGCTGGGCCAAGTCTGTAATCCTCTTTTGAAGCTCTCGAAGATCGTGGCTGATGGGAGCTGACGTGCCGGAGACATTAGGGATTGCTGTTCCAGTTGCCTGGGGGGCGTGTCCGCATAGTATCAAGCCGAGAGGAGCAGAAACCCCGGTACCAGCGGCGTTGGGGGGTGCTGTTCCAGTTGTGCTGGGGACTCGTCCGGATGGTATCGAGCCGGGCGAAGCGGCAGTGTTGTGGCCGGTGAGCCCCTTGGGGCCCTTAAGAATCCCGGTAAACGACGAGTACTTTCTTTTGTTGGGTTGTACTTTGTCGCCCATATTCACAAGGAAGTTTCAAATGATGAAAACGAACGTTACAATGGATACGCGAGGAAGGTGAGTCGATAGGGGAACTCCTTGTAGTGTCTATGCATGTGTGGGTGAGGAGTGAATGTGTGGAAATTTTCGTCACACAGATGATGATCATGAAAGACAAGGAAACAGTAAGTGCTCAGAAGAAGGAAGGTGGGGGCCTACGTATGATTACGCGGCAATTTAAAGGGTCGGCGTTCGTTAAGAACGTGTCTCTCTGGAACTAGCTGCTTAAAGGGGCCGGCGATTGTCAAAGACGCGTCACTCTGGAACTGGCTGCTCAACAGGATCAGCGTTCGTCAAACAGAGGTGATATTTCAAAACGGTGAAGAAGCGGTACATACTCTGTAGATGTCAGATGAGGCGGGTATGAATGATGGAGGCGGGGGTACAGCACTATGCGAATAGGAGGACGGTCCGGGCTGCTCAAAGGTCTCGGCCGTTAAGAACGTATTGCTCTAGGACCGGCTACTTAAAGGAGTCGGCGGTTGTTACGTAGAGGTGATGGTCATAAAGACGATGGAGCAGTATGTGCTTAATAGAAGCAAAACAGAGGCGCGCATATAATACCCGGCTGCTTAAAGGGTCAACGTTTGCCAAGGGGTTGGTGCTTGTTAAGGAGTCGGAGTTCATCAAGAACTCGCCTCTCTAAAAGACTGGCCCACGAAATGGTCATGACATTATGATTTCGGAAGTTGATGTGACAGTAATAGGAACTACGGAGGGCCCCATGTGCTAAATCATGTTGTTATGTTGTCGCCTCGCCCCATTGTCCAGCCGATGGTTGTCCTCACGAGATATCCCGGGCCCACATCTTTCTATTATGGTTATTTCAGATTCTGCAGCTCTTCATAATCATGCGGCATCAACCTTAGATCGCTCGTAGAAGTTGCTACCTTTATTCATGGTACCTTTATAATCATCCATCACTGCTGAGGGAAGCCACCTACCATCGGCAGTTCGACTTAAGTGGCTGCGAATTATGGCGGGAACACGCTATGACTTCGCACACACTGCGAAGTAAGATGGCCTTGACAACCTACCTCATCGTGTTTCACTCCTCAAGGGGCTTTCAGTGCTGAATAGGGAAAACGCAGAGCTCGAGACCCTGCTATCCTGGATGCGGACAGAAATCGAAGGCCTCAAGAATGATCTCAAGAAACTACAGGACGAGTTGGCAGCTGTAGGACTTCACATTAAGGTAAAACCCCTCGAAACCCAAGTCAAACATTTGCTGCAGTCTAATATGGAATGTGGAAGCGGCCCTGACCATCTGGAACTTCGTAGGCTTGATTATGCTACAGCCAGCCTGACTGCCAGCATCGACTTTCTCACCTATCTTTCGAACGGACAGCAAGTCTCCGGAGAGGAATTCAGCCACTACGACGAATACTTCACGTGAACGGAAGGAACATACGCGTATTTGGCATAGCCTGGGTTGGCAGAAACGCTGGATAAGTGGGATCCTGGAGGACGAGCAGACATAGCCTATCGGATACTTCGAAGGTTTGATGAAGGAAACAGGGGCCAGAGATGGTTTGACGGACTTCTCAGGAGAAGTGGTCTCGAGGTCCAGGGGGAACTGGCATGTATCGATCGATACCATCTTCGTTACTCCAAATGAAGCCCTTCACACGAGCATATTGGTGACAATATTATATAACAGACTTAGGTAAGGTCAACACCTGCATCTGCGCAACCTGAACGGAAGCAGTGGCGATGGATACCAACCATGGACCTATCACCAGAATGCAGATTCCTAATGGTCAGGCTTCCATCTAATTCTGGTGATTCTGGAAGGATTATCCGGGCTATACATATCTAGCCGCCTTCCCTTTGGTCTCTGCGAACAACGGCGCCATTCGGTCGAGTTGTCACTCCAAGCACCTGATTCTCCTCCTCCACCTTGTCACTAACACGCCAAAACAGGTGGAGTATCCCAGTTGCATATTAATTCGTAACATCACTTCTCCTCAATCAGTCCCGTATCATCTCTGATTTGGGTTAGTAGCTACGTTGCCTGGATTCGATATGGTTAGGATGTACATGTCAGGGCACGCGTTCCAAGCAAGCATTCGATCTTGAAACCATCAGGAACACACAACAGCAAATATGCCTGAAGGTCAGAGGCCTGACTCCTCGCTTTCCAGGTACTTCAATTCGAGTCACTTGTTACTTCTTCAGACGTTAACAAGCTACAGGTTGGACGACGACGCCAAGAAGACCAATAGGGAATGGATGTCCAGGTATAACGCCTCCCAATGCCGGATCTCGACCAGATAGACTTACAAGACTCGATAGAATGACTAGCTGTAACAAAAAGCGAAAGCTAGATGAAGCTATTTCTGAGGGGCAGGAAGCACCAGCAACCAAGTCCCCGAAGCCTCGCAAGGGAGTTGCCCATGAGGTCATTGTCATTGAAGATGACGCGCCACTCGATAGCATCCAAGAACCACAAGCGAAGACCAAAGAGAACGCGGAATCAGTCAAAGAAATTCGGGTCATTGTAGAGAACCTCAGGGATCAGGTTAGCGACTGGACTTTGCGAGCCCAGCAAACCGAGACATCCGTTGCGGCGCTACTTGCCAAAATTGGCGATGGCACCGCATGGAAGGAGGACAAACTCGCATTATTCGCGAACAGTTCTCTCCTGCACGGCGAGATTGCGCGTCTTCTCAAGAGGGTCGAACACCTTGAGAGCAACTATACGGGTTGCAGTTGCCCTCATTCCCGAATCTCTTCGACGCGTGATCCGTCCAAAGCCGCTCTAACGACTTCGACATATCGACCAGACAATACATCGACCCGCCCGAGTACAGTCGAGGCGACGCTGCGCAATATAAGCTCGAAGACTCACACAACGGAGGTGCTCAGCGAAGCAGCCGCGACCAGACCGGTCAAGAGCGCTTCCCCTGAAAGAGCAGGATTCCCGCTGGACGTACTCTCAGGTACCGGCATATCTCTGGAGAAGGGCTGCTGGAGATCGCAGGATCTGTCAAACAAGGGGTTGAAAGAACTTCTACAGAAGGTTGATTTCTGCAATATGGCACACCTGAGAGCTCTGAATGCCCTGGACGACCGAGCGACTCCTCGCGACTGCATCATGTTCTTTGATGCTCACAGTTCTTCCCCGACGTTTCAGGTGGACTACATCCTGAGGACGGGCACGACAGCCACATACATCAATGGCGCTCAGCACTCCTCGAAAAAAAGAGAAAAGGAGTTCAGCGACCGCGGCCTCAAAGGCCTTCGAGTCCTGGAGCTGAGCATTACGTATGTGGCTGAGGACCCCAATAACAGGTGCAGGTTCAAGGAGTGGAAGAAGGAAAGTTCGCCCCCGAAGTACGTCTACGACGCGGGGCAGTTATTCGTACGACGACGTGGTCAGGGCCGAAGCGAGCTCTTCGGGACGCAATACAATCTGGCGTTGGACATCACGAGGCCGCGAAAGCCCGTCTGGCTCGTGATGCGGCCTGAATATTCCCCGGTATTTGTCAAGAAACAGACGCACAGTGAGAGGCCGTTCTCGGGGGGGTTGAACGGTGTCGCCATCGCCAAGCTTGCGAACAGTCTGGCGGAATTGGACTTCTCCCGAGCCCCGTCTGACGGGAGCTCGTATGCAATGTTCCTGAAGGCGCAGAATCTGATTGCTAGCACGGTGTTTAAGGGGCAGCTGGACCTGAGTTTTCCGACCCCCGATTTCGACAGCTTGGAGGCTAGGCTGGTGGAGGGAGCTGAGCTCAGATACGGCAGGGCTGGTTTGATGCTCCAACCTCACATCAGTTGACCAGGCGAGCATGTATCCGAGGCTGTCCTGCATGACTGGTACGCCTATCAAGGGGGTGGCGGCAATGCTGGAGTAATAGGGGCCGTAGCCTATTCTGGCGTTTGATTTCTCGATTGGTTTCCTGCCTTCTAACTATTTCATAATATCATCTAAGTAAATTAGCAATCAACTACTGGCTTTAAACTTGATTCCACTGCTAGACCTCTAGGCCTCGACTGTGTTACCTTGTAGAATCGAGTTTCTGGCGCTCTTGGCGCACCAAGCTTAGATGCACCTTAGTCCATGATTGCCATATCTATAATATACGGTATTCACGATGCTTCGACCAAGGTGTGGTGGTTTCATGAGGAAAGGGGTCTGAATGACCATCCAGTTTACGTGACTCGGCGACTATCATCATCGTTGCTAATAGTACTGGCGCCGCCTCCTTCAGCTTCGGCCACCATCTGGGTCTTGACAACCTGCCCCTCCGGGGTGACATAGATATATGCGACGATCTCCAAGCCCGGAAACGGGACGAACTCGTAGCCTAGCTCGAACTGCGTCTCCTCATCCTCGGTGGTTATTGTTCTGTTGTGTCCGGTGAAGGACATGTCGCGGCTGTAGTCGCCGACCACCTTGCGGCCGAGCTCGTTGCCGTTGTTGTCGAGGAACTCGTCGTAGATCGTCCCGTCCTGCGCCAAGACGCGATTAGTGTGCTTCGCTCCGGAGTAGTCGTTCACGGAGTAGAGGATGTTATTTATGAGGTTGTGGTCTGGTGGCACGTCTCGCTTTGAGAGCTCGGAGGGGTCCGTACTCTGTGTGGATGATGAAGAATCGCCCCCGACCGAATTCCCGATGTCCTCTATGAGGTTGCCCACGTTGTTGCCTAGCGTGGCGACGATGGGGTTCAGGTCGATGGTATTGAGCACGTCACCAACCATCTGCACGACGTTCCCTAGGCGCGCTTCTAGTTCAACTTTTGCGCTCACATCCTCTATCTTGAGCGAGACCTTGTCGATGGAGGCATCCACACCTGCGTTGAAACGCAGTAGGTTCAGGACCTTGGCGTCAAGATTCACCTTCGCAGTGAGGTTCTGGACCTCGATGCTGATTTCTCCCACCGACACCGACGCATTCAGGTAGACGTCTGGCTCTTCCGGGAGATCGACACCATGGGTGTTGGCAGTCGTGTAGTTGACGGCCTCGGGATCCCCACGCTTACGGAGGTTATAGCCGACATAGCCATTGTCTTGAGCGAGCCCGATTGACGAATGTGACAACAGAAGCAGCACGAGCCCATTGGGCGAAAAAGCCTTCATTTTCGATCAATATGGGTCATGCGACTCCTGAGAATGCAGTGTCGGAGACCAAGGAGATTTTCAAGGTGTGAACTTGCCGTGATTATCTAAGGGACGAAGAGCCAATTCGCGAGGTGGTGATAGATGCGAGGAAGACTGACAGTCCGTGGGTGTCCCGAAAAGATACGGTCTGGGGCTCTGGGAGTGCACATCTCGATGACCAAATTGATATCCTCCAGCTATCTTCGGTGGGAAATCCCCGTGCCGGAGTCATTGACATGAGCAAGCCCTTGGTCAGGGGGTATTAGGACAGCGAAATATAGCTTCAACACCCCCGGCGACACACTCCATTCGCTCCACCTGACTGTGGTATATTAAACCTCCGACTGGCTGGAAACGCGTCCTCAAGGATGAGCCCTCCCAACAACCCGCCTCTACTGGGACTGTCTAGAGGTCCCGCATTGAGCTTAATCTCCCTATACTTGAAATATCAAGTTTTCCTCCTTGCACCCGCGGCTTAATAGTTGAAATATGCATAGGCTAATGGCCCAAGCTGGTGTCGTGAGCCGTCTGGCTCAATTGGCGTCACCGGTGTCTTTATGCCAGTCAACAGCGGTGCAGAATGGCGCCAATGCCAAGGGTCATTAACTAAGAGGATAATGCTCCCCAGGGCTTCTCTGCAATCGCTGGCTGAACTTGGTCTACGACAACCGCCGTGCGACAATCGAATCAAGTTCACACGCTGTATCGTACAGACTTGCGTCTTCAGCCGCTCGCCTATCCTCAGCGAAGATGCGCCATCATTTGATCCTGTCGTTGGCATGCGGCTTGTCGCAGCTGATCTCTGTGACAGCGCAGACAGCATCATCGACGACTGATGCAGGGCCGACGAATTCGCCAACCGACGTGTCTTCGGGATCAGCATCGCAGCCAGAAGTGACCTCCACGGATTCGGCTTCAGACACGGCGACTCAGAGCAGCGCAACCTCAGATCCTAGCACTACCACCGGCGGAAACGAACCAACAAGATCCGAATCAGGGCCGCCGGACGTCTCATTGAGAGTGCCCGAGCTCCACGTGGGACGGATCGAGCTGGATGTGGACAATCTCCGAGCAGAAGTGAACCTGGCAGCTCAGGTCGCCAATCTCGTAGAGCTCAATGCAGGTGTCTTCGTCGGCGTCGAGAAGGTCAACATCACGATCGCCGAGGTCGACGCCGAGCTTGAGCTCGTGGTCCGCTTAGGCAACTTAGTTGACATCGTTAACCGCACGCTCGAGTCGCTGAACCTGAACCCGTTCCTCATCAACATCCTCAACGAGGCGACGGAGCTGGTAGACTCGGTCGTGGGCGCCGTGGACGGGCTTCTGGGCTCGATCGTGAGCGGCGACTCTACCATTAAATTCCTGATCGACAACCTCGGTGAAATAGTGGCACAGACGACGGACGCAGCTGGCAACGTCGTCAGCTCGATCGTGGGCAACTACGAGAAGAACATGACTTACACCGGAGCCGGGGAGATATTGGAGGGTGACTTGATTAAAAAAACATATAAAGTACGACGCGTTGAACGCTCTGGTCAATATAGTGTTCAATGCGGCCAATCAAGTCGTACAGGCTGTCGTCGTGAAGGGGAACGGAGGCGGCGGTGGCGGTGGCGGCGGAAGTAGTTCATCATCCGCCCCAACATCGACCCCGACCGCCAGTGCAACCCCGTCAAGTTAGGCTAAATCAAGGAAGAAGAATTGTGTAGGAACACATCAATTTGACCCAATTACAGCCGGTAGCACTTGCGTGAGCTAACCGGTCTAGTTAACATAGGCAGAGAGCGTTGGCGAAGTGAATGAGGATTCGATATTACGATTCATCGTCTTCAACCGGCTTTTAAACAGCACTATCTTACCCGATAACGTAAATCAGATTGTCGCTACAGAGACGATACCTGTTAAACATCGTAGGTAGACTCTATGAGAGCGACTGTAGGGAATTAACAACACCAGATTCCGGGTGGGCTCCGTTGTACTTACAATCAAGCAGCTTGGCACACTGTCGATTCGCGGGGACAGACTGTAAGCGCTTCGTAAGCATCGCGTCCTGTTTTGAACCACTATTTGGATATAGAGTTTGGTCAATCTGCCCGCGCTCTGAGTTATTACATGCGGTGAAACTAGAGAGGTCTCGGCTGCCTCATAGTCCAAGCTTTGGGGCGCGGTGTTCGACCCTCACAAGTAGTCTTTTGTTGTGGCGAGGTTCCGTATTGTAGCATCGATGACAAGGCAAGCAAGCCTAGAAGGGGGTTGGGGCCAACACCGAAATCCGATATCGCCGAGCACCAACCGTTCTGGCAAAATATCTCGTTAACTTCTAACCTGTTCTCCAGTCTTGCAATTTAGAGCTTGATTAGCTCTTTCGCAGGGGTTCGATGTGCCAAGCTCATTTTGGCTTTTGTAGCTTCTCCAGGGGTGCCCGATGCAATGGGTGATACTCCGCATTGCACATGGAACTTACCGAAATTCCCGTGGAAATCCACCAATGGCTGGTTATGGCCTGTCACTTCAGGGGCATGCGGCATACTTCCGCAGCTCCTAAGTGCCTGGATCATTGATTACACAATGACCAAGGTGCCTGGAGATAGTGCACCATTCATCACAAGTATTATTCCCGGCATCTGGCATCGCTCCTTTGACTCACACGCCCTCCTGCACATAATTGACCCGATGGGACACAGAGTTCATAAAACATGGCATGCTACGAAACGAGAGGCCCCACCGGACGAATGAGTACCGGCCGATCTTTATTTAAGCTCACCAGAAACCAATCCGGGGTATCGCGAACTTAGATCTTGGGTGTGGGGCCGGGCGTATTTCTCCGTCCACCAGAGCAGCGCCGAGCAGAGGAGGCTCGGAATTATAAACAGCAAAAAGTAAGAATACAGCTTGGCGGTCTTGATTCCTTAGGGATGATGCCTCGACAGCTTGACCGAGACGGCGACGCCTATGAGTATGATCTGGGCCTTTTTCACCGCCCCCCGAGGGGTTTAAACACGACATTAATCGGCCGTACGTGATGGGGGGATGATCCCTGGCAGTCATAATATATTTAAAGCACCAGATATCCTCATATCAGTAGGGTTGTTGCCACACTGCTTCTGAAGACCGTCGAGCGAAGTTGATCACCCTCCGGAGCCAGCATGAAGTTCGCACTATCATTGCTCGTCGGCGCGGCAGCTGCCAAGTGCGGCAAAAGCTCGTATCTGACCTGGACAGCCGACTCCTTCATAGAGCACGGGGTGAAGAAGGACTTCCATTACACCCAGGCGACACTATATCTAGGCTACGAGGCCGCCTATGAGCTGACCAAGAACGAGTCGTACGTCGAGTGGTACCGAAACCAGATCGACGGCGCGGTCGTCCTGGAGGATGGCACCATCAAGGACTGGGACTATGAGTTCTATTCGCTCGATGACTACCGTATTGGCAACAACTTCCTCTGGTGGTACGAGCGCACCGGCGAAGAGAAGTACCGGAAGGCTGCCGACATCATCCGGGAACAGATGAACAGGCATCCTCGAAATAAGGCAGGAGGCTTCTGGCATAGAAAGCCCGTCTACCCCAACCAAATGTGGCTTGAGTATGTGCATTCCTGAGGTCCCCAAGTTCCTTTCGAGAAACCCAGAAGACCGTTCCTAGAACCGCCTCAGATCGAGAAAGCTTTTGAGAAATAAAGCTGCTAACCTTAGGCGATCTAGTGGGATTTTTATGGCAGACACTTTTTATGCCAAATGGACAAAGATGTTCGACAACGACAACACCACTGCCTGGGACGACATCCTGAATCAGTTCGTTCTCATTGATTCTCATACTCGTAAGTGAAAGCTATACCGAGGATCTCCGCACAATGCACGCGATTCCTAACCCCTTCACTCTCTTAGGGAATACTACCAGCGGGCTGCTCGCACACGGCTACGACGAGAGCAAGACGGCTGTCTGGGCCGACCCAGTTACAGGTACGCACATATTCAGTTAAGGGTTCAGAGGCGAACTCTACCCAGTCTCGCCTTGCGGTAGGTTAATAGAGTCCCAGGTTCCGCCCCGCTCGTTTGGGACCGCGCCGTCGGCTGGTATTTCATTTCCCTGCTCGAGGTGATCCAGTTGTTCCCCGAGTCCCACGAGGGACACTCGATCCTCACCAAGTTCTACACGGACCTCGCGGCCGCCCTGAAGAGGACGCAGGACAAGTCCGGCGGGTGGTGGCTCATCATGAGCGAGCCCTACCCGGGGATGGAGGGCAACTACATCGAGAGCAGCGCCTCGGCCATGTTCACCTACGGCTGGCTGAAGGGCATCAAGCTCGGCCTCATCCCCGAGGAGGAGTACTACGGTCCCGCTAAAAAGGGATACAACCTCCTGACCTCGCGCTTCGTCAGGGCCGACGACAAGGGCCTCCTCAACTGGGAGGGGACGGTCTTGGTCGGATCCCTGAACAGCAACGCAACTTTCGAGGTAGGTTTTGCGAGCAGTGCGAAGAGCCGCATGTATAAGCCGGAAGCTGACACACTCTCTTTCTTAGTATTACATCGGCGTGCCTCTGCAAACGAACGACTACAAGGGAGTTGGCCCGTTCATGCTCGCATCGTACGAATGGGAGACATATTAGGCCCGCATGCGGGGATCACGGAAACTGTAGTCTAGAATATCGGATTATATAGCAGGTTCGAATTCAAATAAAGTTCGCAACATGTGACACTCCATATATATGCCGAGTCATAGCATACATATGCGCGGAGTGAAACAGTTAGGATGATCGCTGTCAGGGCCCAGATAGCCAGGTGGTTATTCGACAGGAGCTTCAGGTCGCCAACTTTGAATTTTCAGCTGTCAGTAGCAGCCCTGTTTGGTCGTCTGGAACCTAACTGTTAGGCCAGTCTACGATGCTGTCCGTATAAGGCATAATTCGTTCGTACGGACCATCCATTGTGTTACGGATCGTGCATACCAAGGTATGATACGTTGTGCGCATGGCCTCGGAACTACCGCAGTCCAACATCGACTCTTACAGCACTGCTAAGTCCTCGATTTTTCTCCTGCTTCGACAACACTCTCAATATCATGATGGGGCAATGATAATATCATAAGCAGCGCGTCCACTCCAGCTATATTCTATATGGACGTCCAATCTAACGGCCGATATGAAGCGAGTAGGACATAGGAGAAGGGCGTACATACATCCAAAGAAAGACAAACGATCGACACATAATCTCCTCCCTCGGCACCAGTCACATTGCCCACCCCTCCACCCAGCCAACTGCCTAACGGAGCTCCTCCTCGTCCTGCTGCGCGCGAAGGCGCCGGGTTAGCGCGTACTGCAGCAACTGGAGTCAGCCGTTGGTCGGTCCTCGGTGGTCAATTAGGAGAATGGGTCGCCGCAAGTTATCAGCCACTGTTCGCGAGCCGTAGGGTACGCAGTCAAATGCCTCCCATCTGGGAAGCTGTGCTCTTGGACCGAGAAATAAGGGGGGGCAAACAAAAAACTCCACGAAATTGCACATCGGCCAGAGCAGGTTGACGAGCTTGCTGGTGGCGTAGCGTTGTCGCCCGGGCAGGGCGAGCGACGCGGCCGTGTCGTATTTGCCGTCAGGCAGCCCGGACTTCTGCGCCGGGTCGTGCGTGCCGCTGGAGGCGAGGACGGTGGGGGCGCCGTCGGGCGCGAGACCGGGCGCCAGTAGGTGGAGCAGCAGCGCGTGGCCCACGTGGCTGATGCCGAAGGTGGCCTCGAGGCCGTTGCGGGCGTGCGTCAGATTGCGGGGAACTTGCAGCCCCGCGTTAGGGACGAGCGCGCGGGTAGCTCTCGGCGTTCAACTCGCGGGCGTAGGCCCGAACATCGACGAGGTCGCCGCGGTCCAGTGGCAGGAAAACCGTGTTGCTCTGCCCGAGGGCCTTGTTGATCTTGCCCGCGGCCTGCTCCGTGCCCGTCCGCGGGGACAGGACGATCAGGGAATGCGGCCGTCTCCTGGCTATTTCTGGCGCGGCATGGCACTACGCTGAGCCAGGCTTCCGAACCTCATGAGGGTGGCTAAGCCCCCGAGCCCGGGTACTGCCCGGCCCAGCGGCGCATGAACGGCAGCAGCGACAAGGATAGGATGAAAAGGTGGAAGTGGACAGCAAAAGCTGATGGATGCCCCAAAACACTAATCACAATTATATACGTACTACGCCTAGGTTCAGCCTTCAAATCCGAATAGCCTTGGGAAGCAAGACACCTTACCACCGAGACTAGAAGTTCCACCGGTGACGGGGATAATACTCTTGTGTTGCATAGTAACCAGGAGCTTATGGAATGCTAGGCTGGTTACCAATCTCGAGGGAGGAAGCCGTAGATGGTATTTTTCGGTTGTTGATGCGGTAGGTAGAGCTAGGGTCGTCGTCGCCGTCGACTAAGTCTCAACAGTAGCAAGTAAGCGAGCAGTAGACTCAACAAGTACAGAAACTGCCTGGTAGGCTCATCATAGTCTCTCCTTCTGTTCTAGGGGACGACATCTTATGTTTGCTCGTAAGCGACATCGTTCTATTGTGTGAGTATCCAGACACACGGCCGTCCATTGCGCGGGTGCCCGAAATGGCCGTCGCGGCCACGATGCACGATGCTACGGATGTGCTCCAGAGCCTCGCATGCTACACAACCCACTCTCTGGTCCAATAGTCGTCCGCCTTATGTAAACATATTTCACTAACCGCTTAGGTGTCTTCGCAGAATGCCAGCAGGTAGGTTCCTGGCAAAGCGTGGTTCGGCCCAGGTCCACCACTGGTTTCCGCGGGGCACCTAATCTTCACGACTTTCCGTGTCGTGCCCCGGGAGGAGCTCCGACTCAAGCCAGACCGACAAAAGCAGGGACGCGGGTTTGGTGGGCGAAGTTGTTAGCAAGGGGCCTAGCGAGGATGGATATTGTCGAGCCTACGCTAATCCCCGTAATGGTATTTGGGCGGATTTAAGGCGTTATCGACGTCCACTTCACGAAACCTACGAGACTCTTGATTACCTATTCATTCTGGACTTAAGGATGCAGTAGGGGAGTGATATGTCCCTAACTCGTATCCGACGGAACCTGGCTGCGTCCCAAAGGTGATGCTCCGACATGGAGTGTCAAGCTGCAGTAGGAACACTCCTTCTGTCCTGCACCATGCCTCCGATAAGAAGGCACCAAGTCCATAGCTCACCCAAGCACTTCCGAAAAGCCTGTATGCCGAAATCTCTTCGCATTGACACCCACTGGAACCGTCTCATAAGTGACCCATTTGCTCCATGAGGCATTCCAAAGACATGTCCCGGCACCCATGATGCCGCATGGCCTTATACGCCGGGCTTATGAGACATTTCATCTACACCACCTAACGCCGTCCTATCGCCTATAGTACGTAATGAACATGATTTGCCTGCTTGCCTAAGCGAACACATAGAAGGCCTCCCATCGTCGCATGTTCGGCCGTTAGAACGTCCCATGTAAGCACGTGCAACTCATAACCCGTCTATACCGCTTCCCCAGAAACGGCCTCGTACCCACCCCTCCGCCGTCCCAGATTCATATCCATCGCTGCTGGACTCTCGTAGATCTCCGTGTAGTTGATTCTCTGGCCGCCGAGCATGGCATCACCTGTCTCCCTACGGCCGAACACGGGTGCCGGGTCACACCAAAAGTCGCGGCAGTTCTGGAGGCATCCTTTGCTGTAGGGGTTGCGCTTCCTACGCGACTTCTTGCTCCCGGTGGCTGCGCCGCGACCTGTAGCAGTCTCGATGAATGTATCCACCCCGAGCAAGCGGCTCCACTGCTTCAAAAAGCCCCCATGCTTGTGATGGCCGCCCCTAGCCCCTAAAGGATCGTCAGCGGCGGAAGGAGGCACCCCGGCGTCGGGATGGTTGGGGTCGAGTGGGGCGCCGGTACTAGTGAATGCGGACACAATTGCCGATGCCGAGCCGTCCCGAATGCCGTACATGTTTTCGTATGTCGTCATGGCGCGCGCTACTTGGATGAATTGTACGAAGAGCAGCATGCCGACCCATGTCAGCTGTAATGAGGCCCAGATGCCGAGCAGTACCATGTAGGGGTCGTAGTTGAGCACCTGGCACAAAGACTCTGCCAAGACGACGCACTCGCGCGACGCAGACTCCGTATTTTCAGATGAGAAGTAGTGATAGAGTAGCCAGTCGAATGATAGAATACCTATGGTAAGCGTGATCAAGTAGAGGAAGAAGTGCCGGTGGTTGTTGACGCCTACACAGTTGTTGACCCATGGACAGTGGCTATAGCTCCTCAGTTAGTTCTGGTCCGACACCCGCAAAACTAGCTCGACTCACTGGTCATGTTTGGCCACACAGCGCTGGCATCGCTTGCAGTGCTTGCTTCTTAGTGGCGTGCGGATCATGCAAGTGACGCAGAAGTTGGATTCGTCAAACTTCCACATGCCCAGCAACTCGTCAATGACGGCCTTCTGCTCAGCAATCCCATTGAGTTTGGGGACGAAGCCGGGATCAAAGGCCATACAGGTCGCATAGAAGTAGGTAGTGAGACCGTAAAATGTCAGGAACAGGAGATTGAGCAGTCCATGACCAGAGTAAGTGTCTGGATCCCTGGTCAGTAGTTAGGCGTGTACTTGGAGTGGGGTTTACCGACTAGGTAGTATAACCGTCAGCCATCCCCCACCGACCCAAAATAATGATGCGGCAAATATACCAGCAAGCCATGGCTATATATCCTGTCAGCATTCTGAATAGCTGCACCCCCCGGGGCCAAATGACATACCGTCCTATGGAGATGTCTCATGTCCGGCGGTGCGTACTGGAGGACCTGGTTCGTGACCCATTGGAAACCGAAGCCCACCAGAAATGCCACCGGGATAGACAAGATAATGGGCAAGTACGCTAGGATGGACAACTCGATGAACAGAAGCGCGGTGGGCAATAGAAACAGGAATTTGTTCATAAAACCCCGTTTGTCCTTGAGGAAGAAGGATGAACCGGGCCACCAGGGCGTCACCGGATAACCATTCTCGTCGTAACCGCACTCCTTAAGCGCCCGCTGCCACGCGCTGACGGTGTTCAGATCCTGCGCCGTTATCGCCGGAGTCTTTCCCGTTTCTGTCTTGGCAAAGCGATCGGAGCCGTATTCGATGAGCTTCAGAATGCATAGCGGCGACCCCTTGACAAGAGCCCAATGTAAGGCAGTGAAGCCCTGCTCATCGACAGCATGTACGCTGGCGCCCCATCGCAGAAACAGGTCCACACATTGGGGGAATCCCTTGTAAGCCGCCCACATAAGGCCCGTGTGGCCGTAGGCGTCTGCCACGTCCACAGGGATGCCCTGGTGCAGTAATAAGACGATGAGCAGGACGTTGCCATTGAAAGTCGAGATATGTAGAGTGTTGTAGCCTTGCGAATCGGTAACGAGAGGGTCGGCGCCATGCTGGAGGAGTAGGTTGACCGTATAGTAGTTGGATCGCTGAGCAGCCCATTGTAAAGGTGTTGCGACAGAATCGCCGCCTTTCTTGTTAATGTCGGCGCCGTTCTCAATGAGGAACTTGCACATGGCGAACTGGTTGTTGATCGCGGCCCACTGGACAACTGCGCGTTAGACAAATAGAGAGAAGACAGACTATCAAGGGCGATGTAGTGTATGTACGTCTTAAACTCACGTGCAGTGGCGTGATGCCATCATTGTCTGTGTAAGTCGCATCGATGTCTCCAGCTTCGAAGAGCTTCTTCATAGCCGGTATATCTCCTACCCGCGCCAACTGCATGATGTCTGGTTCGGGCGAAGATGGGTCGCTGGTAGGGAGGCGGCCCATCTCCAGGTCTTCCGAATTCAGCTTCGGAACAGCAGCGCTGCCTTTCGAGGACGGTTGAATCGGGGCCCCGTTAAGGCCAACATCTTGTTGGATGCTCTGCGCCATACGTTGTCGAGCTACTGACAACGGTTCGATTTCTTAGTGATTTGCCAGTATGCTTATCTCAAACGATTGGGTTGGGTCCTGTCGCCTCGGGCTGCGCTGGATTCGAACCGAATCACGGGGGTGGATCGACGGCCGGTCCTGTTTTAACCAGAGACGATGGCACAGAGTGCGAAGCGCCGTCACGGCCGAAGAAGGCGACGCAATTCTGGACTCAGAGGCGAAATATTTCCGGAAAGGAGTGGACGTTGATTCTCTAGAGGGCTTTGTACATTTCTGTCATTACTAGGTAGATCTGGAGTAATACCTAAAGAAAGAAGTAAAAGTAAGTAATGGTTCCATCCAATATTCATTGGCCAGTGACTCTGATGGCGCAGAAGGTGGATCTCCGCAGTCCATAATTCAGGCCTCCCCAGGAAACCACGGGCGGCGCGTCCCTGCCATCCATGCTGTTGGATCTGAAGGGTACAATGCCGCTGTACCCCTTTATCCCAGATCTACCTAAAGGTACCTACCTACGTATTAGTAAAGCTACCGAAGACCAGACGGGAGCTCAAGGCTCCTCCAAGAACGGAAAAGGTTGTGCCCGTTATTTGCATTATTGATAAGAAGGGCGGTATCTTCTTAAAAGGATACCCATGTTGCGGGCCCTCGAAACCTAAAACCTTTATCTGCACAGCCACGCCAAGCCACACGACAAGGATGCTGGGCCACTCTTTGGGGCTTAGCAACTAGATACAAAGTACTTAGAGGTCAATGCCAAGAATGACGCCACTATTTGGATGTCGCGCTCAAAGTCCGATAAGATTATGGAAGCACAACATGGCATTTTGACGTGTGCTTGATTCTGTCGTTATCAGATGCCCTGAGCTTGTCGTACGTCCATCGGGCCACTTTCAACACGACACCTGTTCTCCTTTCGGGGGTCCGGTTCTCCTTTTCAGGGGCTTGCTCACTATAACATAAATCCCGGAGACCCGTGAGCACTCCGTCCCGATCCATAATCCATCCCATCGCCGCCGCTTCAGTGCCAACCTCGACCACCGCCACCACCTGCTGCGACAACGAACGACGCTAGAGAGGCGAGAACACCAACCAACCGCGCATGATGGAGCAGCTCAAGGACGCGCTGGAGTACATCCTGACGCCCTCGCCGGCGGTGTTCATAGTCGGCGGGCTCATCGTGCTGCTCGTGCCGATCCTCGTGCACATCTTCGTCGAGCGCGCGACGCCGTACGCGGCGCTGCCCTCCGTCCTGCTCGTGGGGCCCGCGGGCGGCGGCAAGACGTCGCTGCAGGCGCTGCTGGAGCGCGGCGGCGACGGCCACCCGCCGGCCCCGCACACGTCGCAGACCCCGCAGCCCGTGGAGCTGACGGTGTCGCGGGACGGCATGAGCATCCTCCCCTTCCGCGAGTCGGCGCGCGACGACGCCCCGGGGTCGCACAAGAAGTTCCTGCTCGTCGACACGCCGGGCCACGGCAAGCTGCGCAACCACGCCATGGACCGGATCGCCGGCGCGATATCCAAGATATCCGGCAACAGCAAGAAGGAGAGCGGCGGTGGCGCCGGCCCCGTCCGCGGCATCGTGTTTGTGGTGGACGCCGCGGCCCTCGACGACGGCGACGGCGGCCTGGCCGCCGCTGCTGCCTACCTTTACGACGTGCTGATGGCGCTGCAGAGGCGGGCGGGCGCGGGCCGCACGTCGCGGGCGCCGGGCGCCATCCCCGTGCTGGTGGCCGCCAACAAGCTGGACCTGTTCACGGCGCTGCCGGCCTCGCTCGTGCGCAGCAACCTCGAGGCGGAGCTCGGCCGCATACGGCAGTCGCGGAGCAAGGGGCTCTTGGACTCGGGCGTCGGCATCGACGATATCGGGTCCGAGGAGCAGGACGCCTGGCTGGGGCAGTACGGCTCAGACAAGTTCACGTTTGGCCAGATGCGGGAGTTCGATATCGAGGTCGACGTTGTTGGTGGTAGCGTGCTGGAGGGCAAGGTCGATAAGTGGTGGGACTGGATTGCCGAGCGGATTTAAGTCTTGTCAGGGAGGAAGTAATTACTGTCATGAAATACCCTATTATAAATAATGCCTCACATGATGATGAATATTCTAGGACTCTCGAGTTAGAGCTGTTTAGTCTTGGGGCAACCCTCGCGACCCGGGGTCCTTAAAGGGGTCCATAGGAAACAAGTCGTCCCTCGAGTCCAGCTCACAGGATGCGATGTGTCAATAGGCTATAGTAACTTTTGGTAAAAGAGGAGACTCTAAGGATACCGACATCTCGGAATTCCCTCCCAGGATAATCGCCGCAACCCGGCACGTAAGGTGAGCTTGGGGCATAAGAGCCAGACGAGCAAACCACTAAAACGACGAGAGGCTAGGGACGAAGCATATAGCGTCTTTATTATAGTGAGACGTCAAACACTGTGTTAAGCAGCATTTGATCATGCCATGCGTGGGTATCGACGTTGAGTCCATTCGTATAACATTGCAGCCACCCAAAATCTAGATACGCAAACTGAACCAACTTATGCCAGACAAATCCATTGCCACCGCAACGCCGAGCATGCAAGAGGGGGCAACACGTCTTACCATCCCAGGAGAAAACCCACACACACCCATTCAAGTCTAAGCCTTGACCTGCTTGACCATCCAAGTCAACAGGTCGACTTTGGTGACGATGGCGACGGGCCTGCTGAGCCCCTTGTCCCCGCTGCCCTCGCCGCTGGGCTCCGTGACTACGGCGGCGCTGTTCCACTCGAAGAAGTTGCTGAGCTCCGAGAGCGGCGTGTCGAGAGTGATCTCGACGAACTTGCGCCGCCGCTCGCCGCCCCGCGCGCCCTTGCCGTGGCGCGGGTCCGTGACCACCTCGTCCAGCCGCCCGAAGTCGAACATGACGTCCCGGACTGGCGTCTGGCCCGTGGCGCGCCCGCGCGAGATAAAGCTGAGCAGGTTGCCGAGCGTCACGAGACCCACCAGCTTGCCTCCCGGCGATGCGAGGACCGGCAGCTGGTCGAAGCCCTTGTCGCGGAGCGTCTCGATCGCCTCGGAGCACTTGGTGTCGGCCGTCACGGACGTGACCGGCTTCAGTCTCAGGGAACGGATGGTCGCGCCCGCGTAAGGGTCCTCTACACCATTCTTCGGGGCGGCCCCGTCCGCCGCTGCTTCCTTCGCCGCGGCGTCCGTGGTGGGCAAGAGGTCGTTGGCGGCGAGCCAGTCGTCGTCGGCGAACTTGGTAAGGTAGCTGCGGATGCTGTCTGGGAGGACAGCCACTACGACGTCTCCCTTTCCTAGACCCAGGTCCTTTACGGCCTTGAGAGTAGCACTCATTGCACTTCCCGAGCTGCCACCCACCAGCAATCCTTCCTCGGCAATCAACCTACGGGCAAGTTGGAACGATTCCCGATCGTCGGTCTTGTACCACTTGTCCACAAGCTCACGATCCAAGACATCGGGAATGAAATCGTAGCCTATGCCCTCCACCTTATACGGCCGGTCGCGGTCCTCCTCATTCAGGATCTCCGGCAGTGCTAATATGCTTCCCTTCGGATCGGCAGCAACGACCTTGATATCCTTTTTGTGCTTCCTCAAGCCTCTCGCGAGACCGGTTATCGTACCGCCCGTTCCAGCACCCGCCACGACGCACGTAATCTTTCCGCCGGTCTGCTGCCATATCTCCTCGGCCGTGCCGTATTCGTGCGCGAGAGGGTTATCCGGATTCGAGTACTGGTCCAGAATGTGTGCGTTGGGGATTTCTTTGACTAATCGCCGGGCAACGCCGATGTGACTCTCGGGTGCGTCCCAGGCGGCCTGGGTGGGTGTTCGGATAATAGTGGCGCCCAGGGCCTTGAGGACCGAAACCTTCTCCGCCGACATCTTCTCCGGAAGCGTGATAATAGTCTTGTATCCTTTTACCGCCCCTACCAAGGCTAGCCCGATACCAGTGTTTCCGCTCGTGGGCTCGATTAGAGTGTCGCCAGGCTTAATACGACCGCTTCGCTCAGCCTCCTCGATCATGCGCAGGGCGATGCGGTCCTTGACGGAGCCTCCAGTATTGAAGAGCTCTACCTTGGCATAGACCTCGCATTCGATGCCATAAAACTGCGGTATCTTGTTCAGGCGTACCAGCGGCGTATTTCCGATCAGTTCGGTGGCTGAGAGGGCCATCGCGGGAGGAGGCGGACGATGCGGTAAGTCGGAGGCACCTCCAGCGGTGCCACTCGTCGCAGCCATCGTGAGATCAGGTTAGATGCGAGACCAAAGTATAGATGAGCAGCGATGCCTTTCTAAACCGCAACGGTTGAACCAAGTACAAAATAGAATCAAAAGAAAACTCAATTCAAAAGAGTGTCTACTCTGAACAAAACAAAACGGCAAGAGGCGAGCAGAATAGATCTCGGAATATATATGAGTTGTGAGACAAGCTTTACAGAGCATGTGTGATCAGTTCTTCGAAGTTTTAGAATTCTTCCTTTAAGCGGCGTGTCCGAAACCCAGCGCCCCGCCAAAGCCGACGGTATGCGCTAAATTGCGTATCTTGCCTGCTCGTTACATGCATAACTCGTCCAGGGTCCTTCTCCGTTGACGAAAAGGAGTGAGAGATGCGATTATCAGTACTTAAAGGGGAATTAAAATGGTTATGCAAGATATGCACCAAGGCACATCAACAAAGCCCCTGGCCCTCCTCTAGACCTACAGGTAAAGACGTCTTCATCGAGAACAACTCTTCATTCTTTACTTGAAGAGTATCTATCTATTCCAACCTATCCTAAATCTCAGACCATAGATTTTGCCCAGTGACAGGCGCCGCTTAGGCATTTCAAATATGGCACCAGCTTCAGAGCTTGGTCACTCCTACCTAGGCATTGTTGTAACGGCCCCAAGTTCGCAAGCTATAGTGGTGGATGCTCACTGATCCGAGAGGTCTCAGGACGTATTTCCCTTGCTCTGTTTACGTAGTCGAACTACCGTTCTTATTACTATTCTCTCTACTATCCTCGATGAAAAATGGTCATCACCATCCAGGTATTGTCTTTCTTTGTCCGCGGCAACGTTCTGTAAGCGCCACTGTGTTCTTTGACAGTTCCAGATCCGGAGGGCAATAGCAGCATCCTCCTTTCTTGGGGGTTCCTAGTTTCGTACGAAAACGTACAACGGACGTTATTGTTGTACGTCGCTCCTCCAATATGTAGTTACTTCGAAGTCCTAAGGCCCTCGCGGCCGCAGAGGACTTCCTAATAGAGAAAAATCATCAAGGCGAGAGCAATCAGTCAGCTATGGCAGACCCAGCGCCCGCACCAGATGGAGCACCGCCCGAGGTTAACGGCCCCCCGTTTCCCCCGCCGGGCGACGAGGACGACGACGACGATTTCGGCTTCTGGTCCTGGAGGATGGCGCAGGCCGTCCTTCAGTACGACGGGGTGCTTCCAAACGAACCTAATCGCACATTACATTGGACTTCGTACACGTTTCACACGAAGAGTCCGCCTTTCCCCTTGAACTTCGAATCACACTGGTATCTTGCCGGGTCTCTCGCCTTCGTCATAGCTGTCCACCTGGAGCTCGACACGGCCTGGTTGTCCCAGCTCCTAGCTGTCCGCTTGGGGGTTGAGGCGGACTGGTTGTACCGGCAGTACGGGTTTTGGTATATCCCGCTCAGGATTCTCGATAGCCTAATGCAGACCCTGTTCATCGCCCTGCTGAGTACGCTGGTGTACGATGGTTTCGGTGCCGCTTTCGACGTCCTCAGGCGGACCCTCGCCGGTGTCATTATGGACGACATTGAGGATTGGTGGGCCAGGTTTGAGACGCCCAACGAGCATGGAGACCTCGTGCGGCCGTGGTACCTTCCCAGGGAGCTCTTTAATCTCCTCCTAAACGCCGTTATAACGTCTAGTAACTTGTCTTACATCGGCATCCTGTCCCTGATGAAAAGAATTCGGCCTGTAATATACGAAACTTTAAATTACCTGCCAAGCGACACGTTTTCTCGATCGTGGAGCGAGGGGATAATGCCGACCCCTGTCACGTACGGCGCGCTGTTCTCCAAGGCCTTCGCCTGGGAGGTCTTGCCCCCGGTAATTTTTCAGATATGGTCTGCTTCGGCCATTTTCATCCTGGCTCTCTTCTGGAGGGTTAAGGCCGAGGAGGCATTCATACACGGACCGATGAGGGATCCGCGCTGCTGCGTGTACTACGTACTCATCAGCGCGATGGCCAAACACGTCATGTACATCACGGCATACCAACTCCTTCAGATGGCCCTCCTGATAATTGAGAAAACCAGCCTTCAGCGCTTTCTGGACGGGCCCCTCTCCCAGGGTATTGAGGTTCAGCTGCTTGGTCGGACCGTCTTCGACGGATCAACATTTGCCAGCATCATATACTACGTCGTTTCTGCGGCTATCCACTATGTCGCCACCGCGCTGGTCCTGCGCAGTTGTAGAATGCTGATATTCCTGCACTGGCCGCTGGCGCGTCCGTACTTCGAATGGCTCACACTGTTCACCGATGTTGGTGTAGATGGCTGGTGGAGGGGTCTCCTCAAGAAGATCGTGACAGACTGCACGCCACTCGCAGATTGGCATGTCTATTCACGCGCAGTGATGACATTCCTATTTGGGCCGTTCAGTGCATGGCCGGCGAGAACGTATATCGATTAGGTGCTATAGTTTCGGTAGACAGGTTTTTACGACTCTTTGGTGTGATACAGGAGCATTGGGTGTCGAATGTGCGCAAAACACACCTTCCCGTCGAATCCTTAGATAAGGACATTAATACGAACTGAAAGGGCTCTTGGGCTCATTCAACATGAAATCTTAGCATTCAACCATCGGTTTGCCTGAGTTTTGCGCCTCCTTCTCTACATGCGCAGACACGCATGCAAAAGTGCCCAAGGGCAAAATATGCACTCAAGATACGTGCGCGAGTCGCCAGAGCTCAAGGCACGATTAGATTTTCTTCTGTTCTTATATCATGGGCACCACAGGTCTACCAAATGCATTAAGGCTCAGGCTCGGCTTGTTGCAAAAGACATATAAACTACGACGTTCTTCGCACGCACAAATCACTAACTGGCGCATTGGACGAGCAAGGAGGCTTGTTTCCAAAAAAAAATTGCTAATTATGTACAATAGAATGTAATCCACAGGGCTGTACGTCCATTACCCAAATGTGGCCCGAATCTGCTAGAAACATTTTACCGTTTCGGATTTGACAAATGCGGAGCCATCTCGGCTCTCATGCAGGATAAAAGAGTAACCCGCACTTAGTTGACGCACTGGTGGTACCAGTCGTTCCACTGCTTGCAAGTTCCCTTGGCGCAAGCGGTCGGGCCGGTCCAGTTAATGCCACCGCACTGACCGTACAGGCTCGCTGCACCGACACCAGTGCCAGCAGCAGTAGTCGGCTTGGGGTCCGCAGGCGGCTTAGGGTCCGCAGTCTGCTTAGGGTCCGCAGGCGGCTTGGGGTCCGCAGTCGGACTGTCTGCATTCGGCTTGGGGTCCACAGGCGTGGCAGGGGGCTTGGACGCAGCAGGGGTCTTCGTCACGGTGACCAGAGTAGAGGGCGCAGCGGTGGTCGGCTTCGGGGAGGGCGCCGGGGCCGGCTTGCTGCCACTGCCGGACGAGAAGACATCAGGGCCAGGAATGGGGTAGGAGTTGTAGGAGCCGTAGAGGTTGAAGAGGATACCGGGCTCGTCGGCGTTGTAGCCCTTGACGATGTCGTAGTTCTGGCTCGGAACTTCGGTACCTGATCCAGTGACCTCGAGCTGGACGCAACTGTATAGAGCAGTTAGTAAATTTACGATGCTGTTATATTGTAGATTAGTTATAACATACCTGGGGTAGAACTGGGCGCCACGGCCGGCGGTGAAGAGGGCGTCAGCCTCGTGGAGACCGATCATCTCCTGACGGACCAGGTACTGGCCGGGGGCGAGGGAAGAAGGGAGAGTGAAGTCCTTCTTGCCCTTGTTGGCCACGAGTTTCTCAACGGCCCATTTGGAGCCGTCGTAACCATCCTCGTCAATCTTGGTCCAGATGGCGCCGGAACCGTCGCCCTCGGTGTAAGGAGCGATGTAGGTGATGACGGGGCCCTTGTGGGACAGGTCGATGATATCGTCGTTACGGTTGTTGTGGTACCACTCGAAGCTCAGCTTGTCACCGGCGGCGGCGGAGACGAACTTGGGGGCCACCTTGCCACCGTTGACGTTGCAAGCCATGGCGGGGTCGCCGAGCTTCACAACGGGGCTGTTGTTGGGCGGCGATCGGATGTAGACGTTTCTGCCATCACCCTGGTCCTTGCCGTTGACCCAGACAGAGAACATTTGGGTGTGCGCCGAGGCGGTGCCGGCGAGAACCGCAGCAGCGGAGAGAGCAGTGAGACGCATTTTCGCAGGAGTGTTTCGCGTCTAGGGAGATGGGTTTTACCTGACGAAGCTGTCCAGGCTGGATAAGCAGAGCGACAATGCAAGTGAGTGTAAGTGAAGTCCAAATAATGAGTGGCTTGGCACAGCCAATTGAACGAATGTGATGCTCGGAAAGGAATGTGAGATCCGCGATGAAGCTGGTGATGGGTGGAAGTGTGGGAGTATGTTGGCCGCCTGGCTTCCTTTATATGGGACAGCTCTTGTCGCCCCTTTATCGTCTACGCTGTATCGGGACTCCGTGCCGGTCGTTGCAACAAGTGAAGCAATCCATGGTCAAATTTCCGCGGTGCTGGGGTGGATCACTTGCTTGGCGATGACAGTATAACAGACAGGCCCCTTGATAAGTCGGAAGCTGAGACAACCCAAGAAGGAGCTCGCCTCGAGCCGCCAAGTCGTCGCCAAAATAATTAACACACTGAACCAGGCCATACCATAGTGGGGTGTGTCAATTATTTTCGCAACGACTGTGCCGCCAACCCCTGGCGGCAAAGCGGGCGTTAGACTAGACAGAATCCACTTCGCTCGGGGATTTTCGGGGATTCCTCCTGTTTGCTACCTAGAACAGACTCGTTTTCTCCGAACTCAGATCACCAAGACCACTTTAGACGTAATCAGATGAAAATCTCAGATAAAGAAGTCGTTATGAGCACTGCCTACACATGGAAGTGGTATAGCGGGCCCCAAACGGTCATGACACAGAGGAGGATATCTACGTTCGAGCCGGCCGAGGTCCTCGACTATCGACCTCGTTAATAAGCCCCACAATACATAAGACAGAAACGATTAAACGAAGCAAACCGGGGCAGTGGTTCGGTAGTGGAGCCGAGTTGTTTATCAGAAACCACTTTTACCCAGGCTAAGCTTCCGTCATCCCTGAAATAAAAGATTCGGTTCAGGGTCGAAACCACCAACGCTGTTCTAGCGCCGGCGCTTGGCCCCATTCAGAAGTTAAGGGGCTACACCAGCGGGAGTGCTAGCTAGAAATAGTTTAAGTGATTCGTCGTTCCTGCAGGTGCTGCGATTACGGTTGGTGATGTAAGTGGGCTTTATGGATCGTTACCCCTTTAACTTTCATTTAGCCGCATGCCCATAAACTGCCCACACATTGTAGCGGCCGCCTCAACTACGACCTAACGAGGAGGTTTGTTTGCTCCCCCGTTTCGTATGTGACGTATACTGCCGCGTGAGCGAGCGGATCAGTACGCATACAAGTCACAGGGCATATTTAGTTACCTCCACCGGGTCCACCGTCTCATCATGTACACCCCATAAAAGTCTGTATAGGCATAAACACGTTCGGACGCTTTACCACTGCTTACCGCTGTCGCGAACTATTCAACGTCGATCGTCGTCGACCTGGCTAATGTGTATGCCATGCAATTTCTATGGGAGTCTACGTCCTACCCTTATATGGCATATAGTGGACCAGTAGAGGTAACTAACCCAACAGACTCCTGTGACTCGTATGAGATCGGATACGGACTTGTCGTCCTCTTTAGATTCACCCGCTGTCCGTCTTCCATCAAGTCACACCCCTAGCCCCCGCTCATCCTATCGCTGAGCGTCTCCGTCTAATTTCAGAGTAAGAAGATATTCAACGAGAATTTGAGCTTGCTCGCTCATCACCTTGCATGATAACGACTCAGACAACCAACCCAACGAGCTAGAGGCAATCCTCCTTTCGTAAATTCTAGGCGAGCGCTCATTCGTCTAGCTCCATAGTCAGGTACCTTGCTGCTCCCATCGAGCGCTATTGCCGCGTTCAAAACTTTAACTAATGCCGAAAGAAGTAAGAAAATAATCATGTAGACATCGACTTACAGGTGGATACTTTCGCCATAGATCTAGTTCCGCTAAGCGATTATCGATCTTCTAGAATTCGACATGGAACAAGATATGACGCGGAATCTAGATCGGAAGGGCTAAACTCTTGACTCCTTATCCAAAGCGTTAGACTTAATAAAAGTAATCATTTCCCCTGAGGTCTAGAATTAATTAAGCTTCTATCCGAGGTGTGGCCTTTTGCGCATTCGGCTCCTTCGGCAATCTCGTCCGAAGGGCAATCTACAGCCCCCTGAGCTCACCTGAACTCGCCTCGTCCCTGACTTTCATTCAGCTCTAGCCATATCTTAGATAAGTTCCCAGGGCGTCTCTTATTTCCCTGATGGCATGCCCAACTTCAGCGGCCATATTCAAGGATGCTTCCGTCACCAGGATAAGGGAGGGTAGAAACTGCCGCGCTTTTGAAGCTGCCCCTTGCGCATACGTCATGCTTGCTTGCGAAAGACTCACGAAATATCGGTAAGTCATCTCGTCCCTTGCGGCATGGTTCATATTCCTGTGGGAGAATTTCTGCATGTTACGGATCTCTAGACCGTTGGGGCGTACGGTGTACACCGAAGCCATGAAATATTGTAACAGGAAACGACGGTCACTGTTGAAGGAGGCACGGTGCGTACCTATCATACTACGCGTACTAGGTAAGGAGCTATCTGGAAGTCATCTCAGAAACCCCATGCCATAATTATTCACTCTGCGCTCATACTATGCCAGGAGGTACTTTCACATAACAGCTGTTTTGAACACCTTCATGCACTGCTGTATTCTTGCTCGGGTGTTACCCATCAGTTCTGTTCGTATTGAGTACCACCAGGTTCGTTGTCCGAACCAACTTCGAACGGAGTCCCTTGGGTCTCTCAAGCTGCCATTACCCCATCGTCATTAACTATCAGTCGAAATTCGCCTCCAGCCGGCCCCTGCTTTTCTCTCCAGGTCAACGGTCTGTAGTTGTGGGATCAGCTCACTGCTTGCCTCCTCGACTCAACCAGCAAACCATAGCAGACTCGAACTAACATTATGCGGTCGCCTTCACTAGAACTCCCTACTTGGACTGGTTGGAACACTCTCCGAGGGGAATACCACCACTACCGTATGAACGTGGTTGAACATCAATCTCCTGAGACTATGTGTGGACGCTCTGCCATAAATCAAAATGCCGTCGATAAGGTGTTCGTCACGGATGCCAGGTAAGTTCGGACACGAGTGCCAGTGAGACATTTCATGTAATGGTTGCAGATATTAAGTCATGGGCGCTCTGTCAACCTGTGAGCTTCTCGCTAGCGCTATATGCGTCGGAAGTGGATAATTATGGTAGAGATGTATCGGCGCAAGGTGGCGACAGCGACGAGGTGAGAACGTGGTCATCGCTGCTAATATCAAAATAGGTTCCATCATGTACCAACTCCATTGGATCTGTAAAGCATGGGACTGCAGGAAGAGTTGACAAGCAAATCCAGGGGTCATCGGTGCTCATTGACCAGCCGGAAAGATCGTCTGCCAGTGGCAACCCCGACTCGTACGAGGTGCCAAGCTCGTCTTCAAGGTTGACCTGAGCTGTAGGAAGATGGCTCACAATGGGAACCTCATTTGGTATACCCATTGTTTCCATTCGGGGTGCCGCCTGTTTTGGCGTTTGTTGCCATAACCCATCATGATTGCCTGCGTAGCATTGCACCTGGCCTAGCCCTTGTGTAGAACCATGTCCATGGCCATCTGGCTTGTTACATGAATGGTCGAGCCAGATCGCTTCGGCCTGTCCATTCCTATCGGTGCGTTGACGTTTCTTGTTTTCATTTCGCCAGGCCGAATTGCCACGTTTACTTTGCTTCCTGCCGTCTCGACCGTGTGCCGCCGGAGAGTAGACACAAGCCAAGCCAACAGCATTGCATCTGTCGCAACCCGATCTCTGTCCACTGCATCTAAGCTTGCGTTCAGTAAGTATTATTAGTTCTTAAGTTCCTGAGTTCAACACTGCAACACACCTTTTTGGTCCGGCAAAAATCGCAGGCTATCCGTAGCACTGCGGAGTCTCCTAGAATACTCCCCGTTCGGTCGATGTACTGGACTTCGCTATTGCTTTGACTAATCCGCAGTGTCCCGAACATGGTCGCAGAATTGCTTCTTCCTCTCAGTTCCACCTCGTCGTGATGATATATGTAAGTGTACTAGCATACATGGGTACCCAGGTCTAGACATTGCATATATATATCCCGACGACTTTATCTGAGCGGCCTGTGGCTGTCTGCGGAGACCGCTCCCTAGATCTACGCTCTTCCGTACGTTAGAGATCTGCAGCCACACGGGATACCATGACGCCAGTGAAGCTGCAAGTTCATGGCAGTCATGCTTAAGTCCTGAGCTTATCCGCGCCACTTCTAGGCACGTCGAGCCCCTCCTCTCTCCACCGTATGGGTCCCTGTCCTGGATATTGAACGCCGTTGAATGTCTATCGAGTATATAAGCCATGTGATTGGCAGTCCGGTGTTAGCTACGACGCCCCATACTCAGGCTATCCGCTGAGAGGAACAATAAATAGGGTCGCGGGCATTGCTACAACTCATCACACTATTATTTCATATAGATAGGTATCATGTTTGTAGCTCCGATAATATCTGTGCAGGCCCCAATGTTACCGTTTCCAAGCGGTTGTCCTGAAGCTAAGGCCAGGGCTATACGGTGCAATTAGATACCGTCTTACACCGGATGGAATTGGTGTTCTGGCCCTCCAGTGACGGCGGAATTATTGAGTAGTATTGATGGTAGTCTGGAGAAGAACTTGCTAACTAAGCAGTCGAAATGAAAACGACTCCTCTTCAGCTGCGGAGGCTGGAAATCAAACCCCACCACCCAATCCCTGACTTACACGGAGACTCCCGTCTTCACGGTTAGGCATGATTCGTTTCCTTCGTGCTGATTGACAGCTTGGCGTTCCGGCAGCTTCAGCGCACAACCTCGCCCCCAATGCCAAGGAGCATTTCATATCTATTCCCGATCTAAGTTGTCGTGCTACACATATGCTGCAGATACTATGATTAGGGTGTTACTCCCCTGGGCGCTATTATATATAGAGTCAGGAGATAGTAAGCCCCCCAAGAGCCGCATTTGCCAACACCACATTAGGGGTTACCCCTGATAGTCCCCAACCGTAACTGTGGCGTTATGACTTGCATGGATGGCAGCCGTCTGGGCAACTGGATACGAGAATAATAGCATGCAGGTTGTTGAATGGACATGACTGGTGTCGACAGACAAGAGTCGGGACAGGAAGGTGACGATCTGATAGTATCTAAACCGAACGTCGGCCTCTCAAGTTAGACCCTAATAATCAACCCAAAGATCAACGGAGTCTAGAGATTCTAGCCTATTTGGCCCTTTGGCAGCTTACCGGGATATCATGAAACATGACGGTCCGACGGATAATCTCTGGTAGGAGATCCGTACAGGTGACTCGAAATATGGTGTAAGAAGTGAACCTATAGAAGGCTTACTAGTCTTGCCATTTAGCACCTGTGGTGCAGTCCACCAAGTTGAGGCTTTGGATGACACCCTCTTCGGCCGGTGCCCGTTCATTGGTGTAACCGAAGAAGTGTTTCACCGCATCATATGTGTCGCAGGGCCCCCCCTTTTCCGTTGGGCAGCAATGTACGGAACAATGTTGATCCTTCCGGAGCCCTGGAGCCCTGTATCAGTGGATTGCTCACAACAAGTGGGATCAACGCTTCCTAGCTTCCTACAAGTCAGTATACCCTCAAGAGCTGTGTATCTGCTCCCTAGTATGTGTGACAATATGGCTGTTATATTCTGCGGTTCGTCGGTCAACGTGAAGCGAACTAACTTTCGTTGAAATGCACAGGCGGGCGGCTGCGTAACTTGGTGGTTGTAGACATAAACAGGTAAAAAGGGGCCAAACCTAATCTCGTATCTTCGTCTCACCGGTCATGCAATTCGGTATAGGAGTAGTAGGGGGAAAAGCGATCATAAATAGGTACGCTATCGTCGGTCGACTGCGCTGCTACTCCGCCCCTTCCGTTATTTTTTCTGCTAGAAAAAAAATTTCTGGTAATTATCAGCGTGAAGCCGAACTTATCTTTCAACTTTATTCCAGGGCGGATGGACGTTGTCAGAGAGTTTAGCTGCCGGGTCTGGTGAGTAGAAACTTGCAGGTGTTACGTCCAGTGGAATGCTGTACCGGCACATCAGTTGAAACCAGACAGCCACAATTTTACTAAGCTCCATGAAGATCGGCAGCATACAAAGCAATTCACCGGTTCATAATATACGGCTCAGTCTTGAATACTTCTGCTTACTACCTGGATGACCTGCGCGGTAGCTATTTGCGACTTTTCCATGGCCATTACCCTGCACGAAGGATGCACCGATCATCCCTAGGTAAAGCTAAATATAGCGTTATTTGCTAAAGTCAGGACACGAGGTCTAGTGGTTATATCTTCTCATGCAATATATCCAAAGGAATGGGTTTCGATTCCCAGCCTGTTATTGCTACCCGGTCTTCCGGGCTGTGGTACTATGCCATGCCAACTCTGCAGGCCAAATCAATACGTTGATCTTAAAGACTTGTTTGTTCCAAGTTCCTTACCACTTACGCTGGTGGATAATATAGTTGGGCATCCGGGGTTTGCTTTTATATATATATATATATATTTGCCTCTGGTATTGGAAGTCCTAAAAGAGCTTCGTCTAGCATCGCCCCTTAATAACCCCCCAACTCCACCGCAACATCAACAAAGCAGGCGTAGCTGCAGAGCCCCCCTTGAGCTTCGTGCGATAATTCTCCTCGTCTCCGAGCTGACGGAATAGGTTTGCCTGCTCGACGTAAACAAGTGACAACTCTATGTTGACTAGGCCCTCTTGTTCCATCAGCTCCTCTAGCTGCCGAAGATTCGGAATGGCTCCGTAGGCGTCGTCTTGCGTCCCAGTGTGTATCTGGTAATGCACCGTCAAGAGGTGCCGGAATGTTGCCATGGAAGTCCGTCGAGTCTCAGACTCTTGAGAATTACAAACGGTGCAGGTACAGATGAATCTCTAGTGGCCAGTCAAGCATCCCGCTGTAGTTTACTGAGATAGGCTAAGTCCTCCAAGAAACCTATAGTTATATCTTCATCTTTGTTAATTCCGCGCAGGAGCCTGCAGAGTGAGTGTTGTCGACTTATCATTCCGGTACAGGTAAGCATTTGGGACACAACTGAGAATTATAGATGGCTGTCACGTTTCTGAAGAAGCTTCTCGTCGAACTCACCTATGATCATTGCAGAGCTAGCGAGTCTCATGGCCATCCTACTCCTTTGCCTTCAATGTCGTTGAACCTGGCAATTGTTTTAAGACGTTCTTCGGAGACTAAAACCTGTTCTCGTCTTGAACTTTCGGCAGAAGGGCAAATATCGGTTGGACCAGCGTAGAGGCGTCTCAAAAGGGCCTTATGCTCCTGGCCAAGCTGCTGGAAATCCCCATAATATTCTGAATAAATTCGTCGCGGGACTCGAATGTAAGCGCGGCGCTCTCGGAATAAATTCCAAGGCCTTTGCTTAGTGAGTAAACGGCAAAAATATCACATTACACAGAAGCCATCGCTGTTGCAGAGAACTCTCTCACGCAACAGAGTCAGTGCCAAGGAGCGCTTATAAAGCCGGACGGTCTCTTGTAATGCTTACTGCCTATTTCAAGTCTGTAATTCCGACCAATCCAGAGAGTTACCACGAATTGTCCACTTTTCTGTCTCGAGATTTTTCAGGCTCTCACTCATTTATATATGTGACCCCTAGAGCTTGACCCATAGGCTGTACAAGGGACTATCTAACATTTGTCGGGTTGGCCTCATCACGTCAAATTATGAGGGCTGCTGAATTATTACTTCGCAACATATGCGCAACCCAAGTGATGGGGTACAATTCATCAGTGGTGGACGAAAAATAATATCTCCGAACGTGAATGGATGAGAGAATATTATTCTGGAGTCGCACATGCGTAATGTGGAGAAAACTATTCTGCCTAGGACGTGGCGGTATTCGTATTATAAGGGGTTAGGAGAAAAGGGGGAGCTTGGCAACTGTCAGACCTGGAGTACCGAAAAAATGTGAGGCCCCACACTATGCCGGGACACCATTATGTCTCATAGCGACGGTATCTGTGGTTTTTTCACGCTAACACTTAAAGTAATGCTCATTGGAACATTTGGAATGTTAAACATTCGTGGTGCCTTGATCGGGGAATCTGCGTGGATTGTAGCCAAAAGCTCAGTGAACTAATGCAAATTACCTCTACAAGTGAACGGATGACACCCAATGCCAGCAGAACTAAATTCATGCCCCGCTTGCACGTAATCCAAAATGTTACCTTTTCCGCAAACGCCACGTCATATGTCCGAGTTCGTCATGCCTATACCTTCTATGCTGATATAATGCGCAGGTGGTTAATAATGTTGACCAGGAGCCGGCGTTCGCTGTGGGTTATACATCGGCTGCTGATGATGCTGCTGGGTTTGACCCGGGGCATAGTAGCCGCCAGCCCCGGCATACCCGGTGGTATCCTGTTGCTGGACACAGGGTCATACGGCTGGTTCTGCACGTACTGCGCCGGTATGGCCTGCTGAGGGTAATCGGCTGGCCGTTGCGCATATCCCTGGCCCTGGACATATCCCCGAGCTTGGCATACCCCTGCAACGGGTCATGGTAGGTCTGCTGCTGCTCCTGCTTGCCGAGGAGCCGAGTTCACCTGGCTAGGATCCGTCCCAGAAGCAGCGGCGGGGATGACAGAGGGCTTCTCGGAATCGTGGTTCATCCTCGCCTGCGTCCGGCGGAGGAAGTGTGCGACGTAGGTGAAAGAGGCGACGAAGAGCAGCATGGCGACGGCGCAGAGGCTGGCGGTGCCGGTAGCGCGCCAGCGAGCCCATGGCCGCCAGCCAGAAGACAATCATGGGAGAGAGTACGATCTGGGCGATCCGGACGATCAGCACCCAGACGGGTGTGGGAACCATCGTCTCGCCGCTTTCCCTCACAGCCTCCATCTGGATGTTCTTAATGTGGTGTGTGAACTGTCCCTCGCTGACCCCCTAAAGCTCCGATTTCCGAATCCGCGAATAATGCAAAAGGATAAGTAAGGTCTGGGTATCACAAGCCAGAGATAAAGCAACCAGAATTCCTGAGCAACGCTGACCAGAGACGACGGGGTCTACCCCTCGCTGTATTTGTACGACCGGCGACACAGACCGTCCAGTTCAATTTTTCATCGAACGGACGATTGTGAGGACGGCGACGACTCAGCCCTCCCGCATCGCTACTCACGGCAGCCAAAAGATGTGCCACCATCTATTCGACTCCAACGATGAAATGCTGTAACTGGCAGGCTGCAGTGCGCCTACGGGCAGCCAGTCCCAGCGTGGTGCGCGAAAGCGAAGGCTCTAGCGCCTTCAGCCACACGCACTTCGCCACGACTTATCATATGCTGGCGCAGGCGGACAGCGTCTGGTGACTGCTTCCAATTAGCCGCGTTCGGAATCGAGCAGCCGCCCATTGGTCGCAGATCTGCTCGTGGCTTACCTCACTAAAACCAGGCCCTATTTTTGAGGTGTGCCTGGGCCTGCGGCGTAGCTGTGGCTAGGGCTTTGGAAAAATCTGTAGCTTGAACTCAGGCTTCGCTGACTCGTTAGGGGGATAGCGGTTTTGATTGGTTAACCTTTAGCATAATACAGCTGTATATTTCCAAAAAAAAAAAAAAAGATGGAAAAAGGGGAAAACGAGCGAGTAGAGGCCTGATGCTAGGTGACGTAACTCGTGGTGTTCTGCTGCTGTGCTCAAAGGTGATAGTCGGACTTGGCGGGGCAGAATTCTGCCTCTCGGGCTCCCTCACCACCACGGGATCGCACTTCCTGTCGAAACGTCTAGTATCTATTCGCTTGCTCTCTTTCAGCAAAGCTGGGGAGATCATTATATGTGAGCAGGCTGCAATGAAGCAGACGCGCTGTCGCTACGGACGTGGCTGCTACGCCAGGCCGCCCCGTCTTCATGCCAGTTATGGGATGATATATCTCTAGATCATTAACTGGTTCGCACGACCCCAGTTTCTCTGCCCTGACCTAAGTTAGGTGCCACTCACGGCAAGGCGCGTTATGCCCTTCCATCCCGTTCCCGGGACGAGCAATAGCGGCTCGCATTCAGTGCTGGGGGACTGGAACGCGCAGGCTGCATGATACATACGTTACACAGGACGAGGAATCCGACAGAGCCATCGACAGTGTCAACGCTTGCGTTCTGACTGTTATCAAGGATAATGTCCGCAAGAAGTAAAACCGACTCTATGATCTTTTGAGACCAATGTTTACCAGACACGTGCGTGTGTGGCTAGGTAATCCGGCCAGGACTGGAAGTCAGTGGCGCTTTGGCTGTTCTGGAAGCGAACGGCGTCACGACGCCCATCCATCCCTACACCCCGTATAAGTATAAGTAGGAGTAGGCACAAGGGAAATGGTGCATTGGCAAGTATAAGTCGTTGGAAGAAATATCACTGGAAAGCTTAACATGTCCCTGAACAAAACGGTAGGCAGTATCAAGTGTCTTTGTATGGCCTAAGTTCGATGCACTACACCGACGAGCCAAGAATATATCCTAATAATCACTCAGCTGAAGTTGTCCGCGTAAAATTAATATAAGTAGCCCCTACCCCCTAAGAATAACAAGCAGGCTACTATTACAGACATGAGGCAGCCGAGGGTATCACAGCTCCAAGAGTACGCCAAGCATTGAGTCTAGCAGATAGGCGGTCCTCCTAAAAATCATTACCGGTGTCATGGCGTCCTAGCTACGCGCGACGGCCGCGAACCGGAGGCCTGAAACTTGGAATCCTCTGTTCTATATGATTAACCCGTGAGGAAGCATTAGGAAGAGATGGCTGGCTTGGTGGAGCGGCGGATTAATACGTCGCATAAAGGGAGCGTCGCATGTTGAAAGGCATAGACTGCCGATTCCTCACTGCCAAATACTGCACCTGACCCGGCTATATTACGCAGGCCCTATAGCCATGCCCAATTCAGCTTAGCACTCAATAGCACGCTTGTATAATCCATTACAGACAGGATCAGATATTGTCAATCAACATGACCCAGCGTACCCCCCCAGAACAATGCCCTCAGAAACCCTCGCCGCGCCTTTGACATCCGGACGTAGGGCATCCTCTGTGATGTAGGCGGCGAAGCCGGCGACGCTGCTGTAGGCCGTGCCGTATCCCCTCGTGACTGGACTCGAGTCCAGCATGGCCGTTATCCACTCGCGGCCGTTGGGGTCCATCCCAAGCACGCTGCGCGCCATGCCCAGGGGGAACAGGTACAGGCACATCTGGTCCTCGGTCGCGGAGCACGGGTGGTGGTGTCGGGACAGCCAGTCGTAAGCGCGGCAGACCTCGGCCGCCGGGACGCGGATCGACAGGGCGGTGCCGGGCCGCTCAAGGAGGGGGCTAAAGAAGGACGGCGCCGGAAACTCGGGGGTCGGAGTCGCGCGCCGCGCGCAGTTTGTGATTACGACGCCGGCTCTGGACGGCTCGATCTTCCACAGCAGAGCCATCAGCCACATCAGCGCGGCGTTGTACAGCATGACGTCGTTCGCGTAGACCGGACGGTCGAAGCGCAGACGAGTTAACCACCTGTTATTCCCGAACCCAATCAGGAGGTCCCACGCGGGATCCTCCGGTCGCCAACTTGATTCGTCGTCGGCGGCGACGTATTGTCCGTTTTCGTGTTGCCAATCCCAGCGCCAGCGATAGAGCTTTTCTAGTTGGGCGGCGATGGAATTGCACAGTGCTAGACGGCGGGAATGTTGGCTGCCAGGCGTTGGCATCGAATCAACGAAATCGTTCAGGGGGATTGTGTCTTCTTCGCTCATATGGCGCTCCTCTTCTAGCAGACCCGGTATTGTTACGAATATGTCAAGGAGATGTGACTGCGGATGTTTCGATGCCTGATCAAGCAACCATGGGACTCTCTGCCAGCGTGGTTCCTCGAGGAATAATCTCCGCCTGGCGAACAACGAAACGATGAGCTGAAGATAGTTAACGGCGAGCCCCGGCTGGAAGGGAGCACGAATTACTTACTAACGTTGCCCTTGCCGCTTCGAAGGCGTGTCTTAGCGACTGCTGCTGAAATGCCTCGGGGCCACACATCTTCAAAACATCACGGATAGCTCCGAGGTGGTACACTGCTGCTGTTCGATCTGCTTGTATTGACTGTGCTGAGTTAGGAGCCAGATCTTGCCGTGCGTGGCAAGTCAGGGTGCAAAACTCACTGCCACCATCAACAATACGAGGATGGTAGGAACCAGGAGCTGCCCACCATCCGCTGTCGCAGCGCCCTTTTCGAGCTTGTCCCTTAGGAGCCTTAGGCAGCTGCCATATCGAGCACCCCCCTGAATCTGGATATCCCGAATCCGGTTCGACTGGCCAAAGCTGAACTGAGAGAATGCCTTGACAGCATCCAGAGATAAAATATCGAGCTCTCCTTGGGCGGCCCGGTCAAGCCAACCAGCGCCGTACGACCTCCAGATAAAGTTGTCGAACATACGGGCTCCGTATATGTCCCACTGGAAAGCAATCAATCTCAGCTCCGGAGGCGGCGAGAGGTTAAGGGATATGGTCCTTTGGGGATGCGATTTTGGAGTGACTGAGCAACTTGTCACCGGTGGCGTGTCTGTGTGAATATACTTCCGCCAAATCGTTGGTCTTTCGTAGCCCAGACATTTAAATCCTGACTTGATGCAACGCTGACATATCGGCCTAGTTTCGTCTGAAGGCTTGTCAATGGTCTAAACTCGAGCGACACTCTCGAACTATACGAACCACAGCGAATACGGCGATTTCTGCAGGTCTGACAGCCCTTACTTCTCCCTGGAACGCCGACCATGACGGCGCGGGGATTAGAGATACACAGCTCGGGTAATGACTCGCGATTTGGGATAATGCGTCCTTGCGGGGTTGTCGAAACCCCTATCAACGCAGTCTAGTCAACCATCTATCTATACGTGGCGTCGGCCGTGCAATGGTCGCTCACAAGGGAAAAAAGAAATGTTTCAGTATGTCATCCTTCTCTAGGTTTCGATTCTGGGAAGGTTTATGAGGCTTGAATTAATGATTTATTCTTATCTCGCCATGTCTGTGTGGGTTGTGTCTCATAGGCCATGTTGTATTAGGGGCCAGATGATGTCAGCACAAGTTCGGTTCCGATACCATCACTCCAACCGGGACCGTGTTTGGTAAGGCTGTTAAAACTTGTTTCGACACGGAGAAAACTCACTGATCTTCTCTATATTCACCGGTAAGGAGGGGCGGGGGACTCCGCGTGTTCTACCGCCCCTGCAAGGTAACCGGGAACATGAGGAACCGAAACGCCCTACCATGCACACCTATCTCACTTCAGCCCTCCAGGACACATGCGCATGTGGCGACTAGTGGATGATCAGGCAATCAGCCCCGCGCATGCAGGGCACACAGCTTCTCGCGGTTGCGTCAAAGGGGGTAACTACTCGGCGCTGAGCGATCCTAAAACGGTCGGAGCCTTCCCAGAAGGTGATACCATTGGCTGATTTACCGACCGGATCGTAGCGCTCACTAGACGAAGCTAAAACGATGGAACTCCCCACCCGCGTATGCAGCCTTGGAGGGATTCTGTACGGGTTAGATTTAACGGGTGACGCAACCAGCTGCATACTACGGAGACTGATCGCTCCAGCCCTACTACCCAAAAGAATGGGAAGGCTCCAGTCCTTGGCAAGGCTTTGTTCGCGTGTCATTCCCGGCCCAAGCATATTCGATGCTGCGAGGTCCTTCTGTGGCAACCTCGGGGTCTTAGTCGCTGACCGACGGGGACTTCCACTTGGGGGATATTTCTTTCATTGCGATATAGCTGCAGCGTACGTACCGACTGGTCTTTTGCTGACTCCTTAGCCGAGATTCTGTCGCAGGCCAACTGGTGGTTTGGCCATCAGTGCTGGGGGCCAATCCGAGTAATGAGCCCGAGATTGGGGAAATACTAAGACAACAGGGAAGAAAGTAGGAGCACAAGCGTTACCCACCCTGCCGTCTTGGGAGTGACTTTTTGGAAGGAGCCGAAGCAGCGCCAACCCAAAGTAATCCATTATGCGCATATTCAACTACGGAGTAGTCGCTCTGCGTTACCTCTCCTAGCCTCTGGTTGCTACGCCCTCATCATCATCTTTGCGCCCCCCGTTCTTCTAGGACCACCTACCTACTCGGTATAGCCTCGTTGGGGAGTCCCTTCCATCTGGCCAGCTCCGGACTTCTAAAAGGATAGGGCCGGGACCTCGAAAAGGGAACATTGCTCCGATGCGCACCGCACAACGTACTTTGCGGAAGCTCATGCCCGCTGATATGACACAAGAAAGTCGGACAGTTGTCGGCTTCTTAGCCGGTGGACTATACCTTGGAGGCCTCCATCGACGTGATATACTGGTACGACTACCATATAAACATCGACGTAACCTACCCGCTTATCTTACTACATGCATGCCTAACGTTAATATGCATGTCCCGCCGCAATCTAGCTAGCCCCTCAGATGGCAGGTTAGGAAATCAAGTGTCAACCGCCAACTCGACAACTCAAACGACTGACTGTGTGTAGATCCTGATGCACTTCCCCTATCAACACATTGGCTAGCAGATATATATGGGATCCCTCCAAGTGGGAGCGAAAGACGTCTCCACTTACTCCAAGTTGGTGGCTATAGTCGAAACAGCTTTGGTATAGCTAATTGTGCATAGGCCCCCCGACCGAGTTAGCGCAAGGATAGGTGTTTGTATCCAGCAGCCCAGACAAAGAATTTTCAATTACATATCCAGAAGACAGAACCCAATATTCTTCCAATTCCTCCATTCGCCGCGCTATTGATACATGTGCGACACACTCCCTGGCTTCAGGGCGTACTCTGGAAATCCCACTCTCCGTCAAGCCTTCAACCAAACATGGGATGTACAAAGCGAATTATGGTAAGGCAGACCGGCCAAATTACACTTGGCTGTGTCTGGGACGCTTGCGAGCACTCCCGGGTGTTGGGTGCATCTTGTCGTTTCGCTCCCGCTTGAGCTTCTCGTCCAAGACTCGGGCTGTGGGATGTCAGTTACCCATTCACACGTTTCTAACCTTTGAAAGCAGGCAAGCTTACTAAGAACGTCGTAACCGAACTGTGGGAACTCCAAGCATAGGCCACGGAACTCCTCTTCGGCCTCGGCGCGCAGGGTGTGACTGCGGGTAGCCCAGAAGTTGGCCACCGGGGCGCGGACAGTCGTGTCGTCTGCCCGCGTGTACTGGTAGACGTAGCGGGCGTAAGTGATCTCGCCCTTTGCTGTCGAATTGACGCAGTGGATCTTGCTGCTCGCCAGGTTCTTGAGCTTGTCTACGCCGAACTTCTCGGCTAACGTGTAGACCCGTGCGTGCTTTAAGAGCTGCTCTCCAGTCTCGTCTACCTCAGGCAGCGAGGGGTCGGGTTCGAGCGTGCGCTGGCCCGGCAGCTTCTTGGGGAAATAGTCGCCCGTGTAGAGAAACTCTAGGAAACAGCCGACGGCATCCGTCTCATCGTTGGTGAGCTCAATCTGTCGCGGCTACGTTGAGAAAGAGGTTAGCGCGAGGTCTATTGACCCGAGTGGCGAGCTCTCCTTTGGGAATTGCAGCTGGGGTGGGCAGGCGACATACGCTTCCATCATTGGTGAAGGCGGCGCAAGCCTCGGCAAAGAATGGACTCTGGGTCAGCAGACCTTGGTGAGCGGTGAGGATAGTCTCGTTCTCCCCGCTACCGACAATCAGGGTCACGACAGGACTGGTAAGATAGCTGACAAAAGTAGGACGAGGGTCAGCCTCGCCACCTTCGGCGAAAGGTAGTTCAGCGCTGGTGCCATTCCCAGCAGCAGGCTCGCCTTCGGCCATTTCGACGTCGCCGCCGGGGTTGGCAGCCTGCTCCTCTACAGGAACCGTCTCGTTGAATTCCTCGGCCATATCTGCGGGTATGGAATGTCTCGCTTAATTTTAGAAGGAGGGGGGGTTTATTGGTAGGAACAGCAAGAGAGGAAAGACAGAGATTCCCTATGTGGTGCGCGTCGCCAAATTGGTGCTTAAACCATTACTGAAAATATGAAATATTGAGACGAAGTACGACTTGAGCTAAGTCCCTTTCGCAGCTGAACGAGAGAACGATCAATATGTGCGTATCAAATGAAAGTATGTAAGAAAGCTACGACGAACTATTCTCCCCCACTGGTATGTGTATGCTCGAGAAGTCTGTGGGATGATTTTAGTGAAGTATCGGGAGAATTAAGGTAGAGTTAGTGGTCAAATCTCTGTGCAAAGTGAGCTCTGTTATTAGTGGAAAGTGAGGAGGCTGGGAGCTCGGAGGGAGACATTGGTGGCAGGGATTAGCTGCACAGCTCCCAGACAGGCATACTGTACCTAAGTCCCTAATACCATCTCGGTAGATACCGTTGTACATGTGCTTTGGGCTAGCGATGCAGCTAACGTATAGCTTCAGGGTCAACGCATCCATCCACCTGAAATTTGACGCCTTGCGATTCAGGCAAACTGCCGCATCCAAACTGCAATTCCTATCAGCACTTCACATGCATGTCAGTTAATTAACAGCTAAGCGCGTTATGCTGCGATACTCACAGTCCAATCGCCTTACGCATTCATATGATGACACAGTAGAGTGTAAGTCTCGGGATTGGGACACGGCGAACTGATCTGGGTAGAAGCAAGAATCAATTGCCTATGTAGCTACCCTCTCATCAAAAAAAGCAGATGGCAGCTTTCTTCAGCACGCCATACGGCTTCATCCGAACTGCCACAACCCGAGCATTGATAAGATATCCACCAAAACCACGCCCAAGCCGAACCTCATGCGCTGACAATGGTAGGCCGTATTTAAGAACGATAGCATACTCAGGCCGTGCTCAAGATGTTGTCCTCGTAGATTGTGGTGGTCTTGCCAGTGTTGTCGTTCACGATCTGTGCACGGAGGCCCGTCAGTAAGAACACATGCTCCGACAGTGCATAAGAACGAGAAGAAGGGGGTTCTGCTAACCTCGTATCGCGGCTTCTCCTCGCTGGCTTGCACGTTCCGCTCCGCCTGGACGCCGGGCTCGGTGAGCACGTCGGTGATCTTACCGGTGCTCTCGGAGGTGTTCGAGTCGGGACCTATCTCCTACTGAGCGAAACCCCCCTTCGAGCGGTGAGTTTCGGCCACGTACCTCCAACAGGCTTGTATCGGACAGTCTGTCCCTTCTTGTACAGAGGTGCCATGGTGATTCGGGTTTGTGATAGTGATAGTTGGTGAATTCAGTTGCTTGGATGCCGTATCAAGTTGAGGGGGCAAGAATGTGCGATGATGTCGTTGTGATTGATAACTGGGGACGAAGCCGAGAAGAAATTGGTCGGGCAAAGAAGAGGTCTTTATACACCCAAGCGAAAGCCTTTGGGAAGGAAGATGTTTGCAATTGTTTGACACCACTGATTCCCTATGATATCTCTATAACGTCATCATCATGGTTGGGAACCACGATCTGGCACGGAAAGGCCCCAAACAACGAATAGGATCAAAAGCAACATTGAACGCATGTCGCCTGCCGGGGGGTGATGAAGTGCTCGTGATGATCCCCCGATCTATGCACGGCCCCAGCCTACACGTCTCCTCGCCGTCATATATATCCCAATTGTAGCTGATCCGCCTACACAGACATTCTATGATTACGAAATCTCGACCTCAGAATTTCGTCAGAATTCCGACTAATCAAAGGGGGCTACTTCCCCGGGATCTAGGTAAAACCATTTCAGATCGTTATATTAATATGCAGAGACACAAGATAGAACCCTCATTCAGTCCTATGCATTAACTTGGTAGCATGTGAAGCTTCTACGTGTAATTCTGAGCTCAAGCGGGGTCTCTGGGGGTCATTTCGCGGTCTCTTCCCATAGCTACAAAGTCACAGGCGTGGTTTTAGTTAGTTACCTCCACTGGGCCATTATATTCCATCTGGTATGTGATCTGGTCGTCGGTTTGATTAAGATTGATAATATTAGGAATTGGAAGGCTGCGATAGCAGTAAGCATCGGCAGAACGGTCTTCTGATGTTCAAGCCCATACGAATTTTGTATGAGATTCTACATGATTGTAGAGTGGTGGTGGTAGCTAACTCCCTAGCTAGTTATGCCCCTGTGACTTGTGTACAATACCTTTCCGGAGCATAATGGCCCGTACAAACGGCGTGGGGTCCGGGCGGTGAGGAGGCAAGCGGGTTGAAACTCCTTCCAGCGACAAACGGTTGGCGGATGGCATCGCAAGTTGCCGTGCAATCATCCACTAGTTTTGCTTGGCGAATGCAACAAAAGTTTTACCTACTGCAGTCGGCTCGGCCATCGTTTCGTGGGCGGGAACGCCGGCGCAATTCTCACGAAGAAGTTGGCGCCGACTGGCGGTAGCAGGACCTCGACGTCGTGGAAACAAGCACGGAGGCCGCGTCATGGCCCCCGGTGTCCTCCGTGCGCGACCCGGGCCCCACCGTCCGGGACACACCCGTGTAACAAAACTGACTGATGACTCGTAAGCGGAGGTATTTGCCGAGGTGCGGTCGGTAGAGCGCAACCAGCAGCCCGGGCGGCGGGACTAGTTGGGCCGCACCCCGTAACTCCGTCCCTGCGCTGCGTTCAGATTGCCATGTCATCGGCATAACATTTGGCGTACATTCAAGATAACCGTTAAATAAGGTTTTAGACGATGACTGGTTAATCAGGAGAGATAAGTAGGTACGGCCAACTTGAGGCTGTTCCGGATTATTCTGTTTATTCAAGTATAATTTTTGCTTTTTCATGTACGTTGTCCTACGGTTTGAATTACGCCTAAACCCTTTAGTTTTACCCAGGACACGCCGCCAATTGTTATGTCAATGGCCTGATTGCTTATACTAAGGGGCTCCCGGGGGAGGGGCCTGGCCGGCCCGGATTGGCGGAGATACCAGAAGACACAACTACTTGACGGTGCAAACTCTGGAGGAAATAATTAACATACTCTTATATGCCTGTGTGCTGGTAACAACAACTCAGAAACACGTGGTGTGTAATGTGATATTAAGGACAGGTGTTACCAACACATTTCAATCCTGATGCTCTCTCTACCATACAATGCAGCTAGACATAACACAGCGCTTTTCGTAGTCAACCTGGCAACACGGACCAGCCAATCAACCAGCAAGCAAGCAAGAAAGAGTCTAAATAACAAGGAACCGCTCCCCGAGCGCCCTAACAGTCTCCATATCGCCACCCGCGAGACACAGCTGCTGGAGGTTAAACGCTGCCTCGCGGGAAAGGTCCTGGGAGCCTATTATAACGCCACCTTCGTCACCCCCACCCCTACTCTCCTCGACGGGGACCTCCTCGAGGAGCGCGCGGCGGTAGTACTCGGCGGCGAGATGCGGGATGCCGACGCCGTGGTAGGTGCGCGCGAGGTTGTAGTGGGCCTCCTGGCGGAGCGCCGCGGGGTTCGGGTTCTTCTTCGTCGCCGCCCCCTCCGACGACGAAGCCGCCAGCAGACGCGCCTCGTAGTACCGGTGCAAGAACGCGAACCCCTGCGCCAGCAGGTACTGCCGGTTTTCCGACTGCCGCTTGAGGCCGTCCTGGATGTAGCACTGCCCAATGCTGAGCGCAATCATCGTGTTGCTCGGGTCGATGCTCAGCGCTCTCAGGAGATAGTCTGTTTCGTATCGTGTGGTGTTAGTAGCCCTTGCCGGACAGAAGGTCCTAACACACCATGATATGCGGATCGTGGGTGACTTACTCAGCGCATAGGTGAAGCTGTTGGAGATGAACAAGACGTGCCCGTACAACATTAGCAGGGTCGCGTCTAGCTCCTTTCCGGGATAGGTGGTCTGCTCTGGAGCCCTGTCCCCCCCCGGGCTTTCTTCCCTACTAGCTAGTCGGGGCCTAAGTGTAGTATCCATGATTCTGATCTGTCGCAGCAGGAACTTCTGGACCGGCCCGGACGCATACCATGAGGCTGGGGAGGGACATAGCCTGCTAAGGGCGGAGAACATCCTGAAGGCATCCGTGTCGAATTGGTACTTGCTCGTGAAGTAACGGGCCATGGCGATGCAGATCTCCTCGTCTCTGCCTCGCAGTGCGCATGCTGGGGTGGGGTTCAGTCGATGTCTAGAACTCCAAGACGGCGTACTTACCAGCCCATGCCACATGTATGAGGAACAGGTCCTCTTTCGAGTTCGAGAAGACGACGGCGTCGCGAGCGGATTCGCACACTTTGTAAGCATCCTGGAATCTACCGTAGTGGGCAAGTCCCATCGCATACTCGAGGAATAAGTCCAACCACTCGCTGAATGGAACTCCTCGGTAACCTATGGCAAACCTTTCGCTTGTCGGTTTTATGGGACCAAACTCTCCAGGGGCTAAATCTACGAAATGTGTTAGTTCCGGGCATAACCAAGCACCGGACTGACTTACTATGGGATAGGCGTTCTGCCATTTCTACCAGGTTCCGATTCCGCGTCACAAGCTTCTGCTCGGCCTGTTTGATGCCCAGGTGTGAAAGATACTTGTCCCATGAGTAGAAGTCTTTGTATGACCTAAAATCGTCGATGAGAGCACCCGCTGCCGATATAAACGACTGAGAAGGCCCGTCTTCGCTTGATCTGGGTTCATACCGAGAAGCGCGCACCGTCTGCCAGTGACTCGCCAGTTCTGCCGCTCGTCTCTCCTCTTCCTTCTGTACTTCTTCCGAAAGCCCGAATACGCGTGGCCTCTGCCTCGGTACTCTTGGCTGCAAGGATCTAAGAGGTCTCGGGGCTTTAGGTTTCGGTTTATCGGGCCTGATTCCTGCAACACGTCTAGAGGGTTTCTTCTTTTGTTGCTGCTTCCCACGGGGTTTTGGGTCCAACGATATGCTGGATGGGCCGAACTCGTCTTCATCCATGTCCTCGTCTTCTTCATCAGCATTGGCGTCCATGTCGCCATCCAGAGGCTCTTCTTCCTCCTGAGCCTCCTGAAGCTTGATAGCTTCGGAGACCAAAATGTAAGCTTCCCTGTCCTCTCTTGCGGCTTCATACATCCTAGCCAGCTCTAGGCGAGCATCGATGCAAGGCTGATAGTTCAATTCATCGACGTCTATGGCTGCTGTAAAGCATTCTTCGGCTTTCCTCTTGTCTCCAAGACTCAAGTGGCACCTGCCGGCTTTGAGAAGAGCATTTGCGTCGAGGGCGTCAGGGACGTTCCATAGAGGCTCATAGAAACATAATGCTACTGAATACTGGTTCTTATCGTACAGCGCAGATGCTGCCTCGAGAACAAGATGTGAGTATTCAGACAGCAGCTCAGCCACTCTCCCGCCGTTAGGGTCAAGCCATTCAAAGTGTCGCTGGAAGTGACCCCGTTAGATCATACACACACACACACAAAAAAAAAAAGCTGTAAGGTCGTAGCTCACCATAGCCTCATCTTCCCGGCCCAATTCCAGACGACAGACACCGAGCTTTGCCCTTAGTTGTAGCGGAAGACCATTTCCGTAAGCGGTATCAGGGTACTGGCCTTCGCGGAACTCATAAACTTCTAATCGGCGACTGCTATCCGCGTCCCACTCTCGATCATCTTCTACCCATTCGTCCCAGAACAACTCCTCTGAACGATTGAGAAGCCATCTTGCAAGGGACTTTAGTTGGTAGATAGCTTCCTTAAATTCCTTGATGTAGGCAAGGAGATCGACAATGATGTAGACGTCTTCCCAATCGAAGGGATATTCGGGGTCAATCCCATTATCTCGGAAGTACGAGACACAGCGGCGGTATGCAGATAAAGCAGTTTCGGGTGTATGCACCGGTTGCTTTCGTTTACTGTTCTCAGCGAGGAGAACAGAGGTTTCAGCCAGGCCCCTAAGCGCATAAACATCATAGAAAAGTCGATCCACAAGAAAAGCGTAGTCTTTGGCAGCTCCTTTGGCGTGGCCCCTATCAAGACTAAGGGCGGCTCGACCGTGACGAGCGCTCTTGGACTCTACATCGGCCCTCAGGGCAGCTGAATAGCAGAATATGGCTTGCCTGGTAAGCTCGTCGGCGTCATCAGGATACATATCTCGTAATGCCACGGCTTCTTGCGCTGTACTTAGCCATGCGTCGACATCCTTTGGTTCCAGCTGGGCCGCGCATATCTGTGCGGTGAGATGCTTCTTCAATTCACCGCGCTCCTCGAAGAGTTGGGCGAGAAGAATCCAGGCCCGGTGAATCTCGGCGTTGATACGTATAGCATCTTCTACCAGCTTAATAGCATCGTCGATTCGCCCTTGGACATAGGCTTCGGACGCCATGTTGAGACGGAGCTTGACATCACCTGTTGGCTCCGCAGCCTTTCGAGGGCCTCTTTTCTTGGGGGCACGGGCTCGGCCCCGTGTGGGTGGTTGATCCGAGCCACGGGCTCCATTTTCAAAAAGGCTGTCTGGCTGAATATGTCTACCAGTAGTGCTTCCTAAGCTTCCTTCGGCATTAAAAGAAACCTGTAGGGCCTGGCTGAATTCGTCCGCATCCCGCTCCTCTGGGCGAGTATCGTTCTGCTGAGCATCCTCTAGCTGCTTAAGCTTGTTTTGGCGTTGTAGAAGAGGGTCAATTACGATGTCCATGGAAGTAGTCTTGCCTTCGGTGCCGACTGGTTGATTCGCATTTAGGGCTAATGGAGTACTGCTCTGGATTTCGGCTGGGTTTGGTGCTTGAGCAGCAAAGCTTACCCCGTCCATGGGACCTTCCGCTGTCGGGGCAACATAACCGGTGGTTGTAGACCTGCCAGTAGCAAAGCCAAGATTGTTGTAAGGAGGATTTGCCCCTCTAAGGCTAGGTGATGGACCGAACAGTACTTGATTGGAATTGGTATTGGCTATAGTGGTTTCACTAGAGGGCGTATTGTGATCGAAAGGCGAGGGCCTTCCAGTAGGTATATGTGAACCAGAAAGCTGAGGATGATTCGGTGGCTCAATCACCACCTTGCTTGAACCTAGATCATTGACCGTGGGGGCAGTCGGCCTCACGAAGGTCGCGGCGACACCCCGAGCCTCTTCTTGGGTTGACGGTTGAAAGTGTGAGATTTTTTCAGAACCAACGTGCTGTGCAGGAACATGCTGCACCGGACGTGGCCCTATCATGGCAGAAGGATGCGGAGAGTATTTGGACATCTGATTAGGAGCCGCATCTTCAACTGGCGGTGATGCGCTAGGGGCAACACCACTAGAACGGGCCTCTGTTTGCGTGGCCTTCTTTGTAAAGTGAGCTTGGAGGGCATCAAACGTGGAGGAGAAGGGGTGGCTCATGATGGACAACTGCGACAGTAAATGTTGTACACTTGGTGCCGCCACCCCAAAAGATCCTCGAGGACTCTTCTACCGAATAGAAGGACGACGTCCAACCTTGGTCCCTGGTAGTCGACGTCAATCAAGATGATGCTGTCGTTGTATTGGTCGCTTGGGACTAATACAGTCCCGAAATGGTAAATTTGGGTCGCGTATCTCGGATGTAGTTAGTGCCTGCACGTCCATTTATCTCCTACTGCGGAAGATCCACGTAAGGTCTTTAGAAACGCAGGAAAATGCGCCGGTGTTTTGAAAGAGAATGGTTGCTCATAAATTGCGCCTCGGATGATGCTAGATAGAGACTTGAACGTTCGCTCTGGGTGGCTAAGGATTGGAAGTATTGGTATTTCGGGAATACAATATTCAAGAAAACGAAATATGTGTCTATTGATGCAAGCGCGCCTCCGCACACAGAACTTAAGACTGCTGCGGTAACATACTCAGTACTATTCTTCGCTGTTGAGTCGAAATCGCCTCGATCTTTCTGATCCGAAGACACAGCATAATCTATATAGTATCTTGAGAGCAACGTGCCCTATGGACTACTTGAAGAGGAAGGCAAATTTTCAGGGCACTGCGCTTGATATCTTTTATTAGATAGAGGAGCACAGTTGGTGAAACTATTTTATATACACTGATACTTAGTATCCAGGTGGCTATGCGTCACAGGCGCATGGGATTGTTAAAGATGCCGCTTTCATTCGAATACGTCTTCGTAATCTCAGATACTCTCGTAATAACAAAATCCATTTTAGACCAGATGCAAAATTAACCGGACCAGGTCGCTTGATCCAAAGTCTCGGACCTCCAAAGTATACGCTGTTACCATGTGCCCAGTCGTGGGATTGGATGGGTCTAGCCCAATTTGCCTTCAGCTTTAGCTTCTGCAGAAAATATTAGCACGCTCCTACTTCTTTTGAGCTCGTTCATTGGGAATAATTACCCTTGACCTGCTCAAAGACCTTTAGCATCTTTCTTCTGGCACCAAGAGCGTTAACACCGCGCTCCTCTAGAGCCTTGTCGTCGAGTTCGATCAAGTCAGTCCATTTCATATCCTTGAGATTATCCGTATATTTGTGTAAGCGGAGACTTCGCAACCAAGCCGGAATATCCTGGAGCAGAGTCGGGTCAGTCGGATCCTCGGGTGGCTTCGAGGTACCACGACGTCCGCGCGGCGACCGGCCGCGGTGCATGTCAGCCGAGTTATCCGACAGGTACATTGCGTCCGGGGCGCCCAAGCCAAGTTGAGCCATGTTGAGGGTGCCCAGCCCATTATTGAGTAGGGGGGTCTGCATTGGATCATAGGCACTTAAGAAACCATTGTTCTGGGGGGAGGCGAATGCCCCCATGGGTCCCAAAGCTGGTTGGATGGCGATTCCAGGAGAGTTTGGCCGAGATCGATGTTGGCCAAAACTACCCATACCCTGTTGGTTTTGCAATGCAATCATCTGATCTCGGTTCAGGATCTGACCATGCTCGTTGACCATGACCACGTTCGCGCCGGGGATATTGGCTGCAACTTGAGGGGCCGGGGAATGGGGACCTTGGTTTTGACCGCCGGGAGCATCGTTGGACCTGGCTCTGCGGTACTTGCGGACATCGTCGAGGGCAAAGCGGTTGTTGACCGTAGACAGCGCGGCGAGCTTCATCGCCGTGGCATTGGCAACCATGTCAGCCTGGTTAGGTGCGTTCTGCGGGAACGACCCGACCATTGGCGTATTGACCATGGAAGCCCAATTTCCGCTACTGGCGTACGGAGAGAGAAGAGGAAGATCCGAGCCGGACTTGTCAGGTGCGTTGAGAACAGTGTTTTGAATGTTGGAGTTACCTCCAAGTTGAGGGGGACGCGGGGATCTCAAGCCTGCGGACGGCGGAGGCTGAACGAACTGGCCCATAGGTGCTTGGCCAGACGACGACTTGGGCCGTGAGGCCCCTTGCTCGTGGTTGTTACCCCACGGCGAGGCGGGATTCTGACCGGACGACTCCATGCCCTCGTTTGGCTTAGAGATAGTAGGCGCGGCAAGGGAATTGCGCGCATCTACAGCGGCACTGTTGCGATTGGAAGGGGGCTGGTTGCCAGTCTGTTGCGTGAACTTGGCCTTTTCAGTCGCGATAGCAGCAGCGGCATCGGGAAACATGGCGTTGATAGTCCCTTGATCGAGCCCCGAGTGTCTCTTCGCAGCGGGTTGCGGCTGGGAAAGAGAGTTCCTCGCCGAACCAACGCTGAGTTTGTTCATAGCATCGCTCAGGCGGTTAGACATTGGATCTAGAAGGGTAACGTAAGCCTCGAAATTTATCAGTTCTGGGTGTCTGCTCGCTTACCCTTGTCGAAATTAGCCGGCGATAGAACTCCCGACATGGGATGGTTCTTGCCCATCTGCTGGAGGACCTGAATGAAGAAGCGAATCTGGACTTGAGTCGTCTGCTGTAGAAGGGCATACAGAGCGGCAGTGCGCTCGGCTTCGGATAGGACGCGGAACCACTGTTCAATAGCACTAAGTTCATCCTTGAAGTCCTGATCTAGCGTGGCGGCCGCCATCTCTTCTAAAGTGGTCTCATATTGGTCAATGTCTGCGATCCACTGCTGGGTCATCTTATCCTGGGGGTCAGAATCCCCACTACCCTGGCCTTGGCCCTGCTGGCCATAAAAATCAGAGGAGGGCCGGATTCGGCTTGACGCGGCAGGGCTGGCGAGTGCTGCCATGTCAGCAGAGGCACGCAGGTGGTGATTAGCCCCTATGGCTCTCGAGGAGGGAGGGCGCAGCGAGGAGGCGGTACCAGCCTCAGGTGTACTGTTGCGATTCATGTCGTATGAGCGAAACGACCTGTCGGACTAGGTGGAAGGTTGTTGTCGATGTTAACAAGTGCGGGGAGGCTGCAGAGAGAGTTCGGTGTATCGTTTCAGGGGCCGTCCAAAGAAATTCGATGTAATATCAACCCACAAGGTCGAGCGTGATACGTAACGAACGGGCTAAGATCTGGTTGTGGAACTCAGGGTCGATGCCGTACGATATAGATCCAAAGATGAGACGAAAGTATTATGTTACGTAAGACTGCAACCGGTGGAGGACGTTGCTAAAACGCTCGAGTCCGACTGTCTGATCTTCGTACCGGTGAGACGGAAGCCGGTGCTCGATAGAGGCGTCAGAAAAAAAGGCAGAGTCAAGACTTTTGTCGGGGCTATCATATGCTGGGCCGCTTAACAGCCGTAATCAAACCGCTTTCGACCTCAACGGAAGAACGTAAGGATGCCGAGACGCTTGAGGAAATATCGACGTCAACTCTTCGAATGTTTCAGAAGCAAGGGCAAAAAGGCTTCCTTTCGCGAGAGCTCCTGCAGTAGCCTGCTGACCTCAAAGGAGTTTCGTCGGAAAAGGAAGACGTTTTGACCAACGCAGCAAAGGGGTTATCGCATCGATAAAGTGTAGATTATTAGGTAGCTGGAGTCAACCAAGTGTTAGTGGAGGCGGTCGGTCGGAGAAGAATACCAGCTTAGGAAGAGGGACAGGAGACGTAGTTGGGATACAAATGTCAGGACACAACCATGCCAGTTCACCCGTTAAAAGGGGCCACTAGCAGCTGGAACAAAAAGAAAAGGAAGGCTGAATACAAGAACAAAAGGCATTCTAGGGAAAAGGCTAAGGGCGACGGCGAAGAAAGGGAAGGATGAAAAATGCCATCCATGAGCACAGATAAGACGGCGACTAGCCTCCCCGATCAATACTTTCGTGTTTGCCAGCCACTGTCTCCAACCAACTCAAAGGACGGGAAGCTGTGCCGTGAGTAGTAGAAGGGATTCGAAAAGAGTATAAAGTGTAGGTGAGCTGAGTTTGAAATGACCGAATCTTGCTTGCACAAGAACTGTTCGTACCTACAAAATACAACAACTTCAAGATATGCTGCTTCCAAGCCAAAACCAGTGGCAGCGAAAAGCCGACAGGTCTTGAGTCCGGATGAGTGAGGATGGGGAAGAGAGGGAGGGAAGAAGGCAACCGAATGCGTGTGTGTGTATTTTTTTCCCAGGTAGTAAGCCGGAAGTGAGACGGACGGATACGCTTGTCAAGGCAAGGTTCCTCGAACAAATGCAGAAAGGTCAGTTTACGAGAGACCAGAGCCTCGAAACCCCCAAACGGACAGGGCCGAGACAAAGATGGGGGGTGGGTCCAGGCTCTGAGGCGAACCTTCAATGTTTCGGAAGGCAGCGTAGCCCCCCCAGTAGCTCGTCCAAAAAACCCCAACCCGCCCCAGTTGTAAGCGTCGTAAGTGGCTCGACCGACCGATTATGAACCAATCAGATGGTCGTTTGTGCAATGCCAGGACTGTTCTTCAGGCGAGTACAGCACACCAAGAAATCCTACCGTTCTATCATTACTGATACAGTACCGTATTTTCCCTTGAGCCGCGTGATTTAGTGGGGTTCCAATCCTTTCGGCATCTACAAAGCTGACGTCTCCTGGAAGCAGGCTATGTAGTCAAGTTTACTGACAGCAACTGTCAATAAGGGAGACCTCCTCGGATAAAGAATAGGTTAAGTGAGGATATATTATTTAATTACTTAATTTACTCCGCGTGGGATCTCGTAACTGCAGATGCTGCGAGACAAGCAATATCTCCGTAGGCTTGCAAGCGTATGCTCGGTATGCTGCTGTTACTACCTAGCAGGGCTACCTATATATTTCGGTCGATACTCAGAGGGTTCGATTTCGGCTCCTTGTTAGGCGCCCACATCTTGATGATCACGCTTTTCGCACACTAAGCCCATATTCCGACTCAATATACCAGTGAAGCTTGCGGTATGTCGTATTAGCCGCCCGAGCCTAGGAGAACCGGCGGGAAATATATCAAGATTTTGAGCATACTCACTCAACCCCCAAAATCGCTTCTTTCGCCTTTCCTTAAGTAAGAACTAGCTATTGGCTCAGTTCGCCTAGGTAGGGCTCCGCCGGAATTTGCAGAGTAGATGACTTGCCGGAGAACATCCGCCGAAGTAGAGTTGTAATAACCCTAATCCATCTTCAGCAACTCCTTTAGCCTTCCGTTCACCTCCTATAACTCTCAAGCCTCCACTCATAGGGTTCGACTGCTACCTTTCCCACTTTCCAAGAATAATGATGCTGTCTCTGCCCCGGCAGTCGCTATAAGTAGCGGGTATTCCACAGTCGGAAGGGCGAGATATCATTACCTAGTGGTATTTTGAATGCATGGTTACGGCCGGCCAGAATCAACTCCGTTGAAAAGGAGATCTCGGCCTGTTGATGCTGTGCCCTTGATGGAGAGGCCACCGTCTTTATTCTCTACCCACACATCCCACTTTTGGGCTTTGCTCGAAGGCCCGCTCCTGTCACTCTTCTTGACACAGATACGCATAGGCTCATCGACATATAGCGGCGCCAGGTTTCGATAATCAATATGATATATGCCATCGCCATTAGCAAGTTGCGATTTGAGCACAGAAAGCATTAAAGTGAGAGAAAGCGGACCATGAACTAATAAGTTATGGTACCCTTCTATCTCACGACAATACTCCGGGTTGAGGTGGATCAAGTGAGCATTGTGTGAGAGTGCGCTGAAGTAAAAAAGGAGCCTTGGTGTCGGGGTAAGGGTTATGGAAAAGTCAGCAGTTTTGGATGCTAAGCGATAAATCAGCGGTAACACTAGGGTCTCAATAATTGGAAAAGGATCCAGCCATTGAGAAAATAGGAATATTAGGGGCAGTTACGATAATGACATACCTTTGACAATCCTGTCTCTCCTCTCCATTGCCTGCATCATACTTGCCTTTACTTCTTCAGGACTCCTTCGGCGCATGAAAACGAGGGTTCTTCTTTCTATAGGCCCTCGCGAAATATCCTTGGCGCCTATGTTTTTGCTAGCATAGTGATGTTTGAATTCATATTCATCCATGTACTGGCGCAGCGCATCAACGAAGATTTTCTCTTCTCCCGGTGGGCCTTTGATAGCGACTTGGTCTATGGTTTCAATGCATACTGCGGGCCGGGAATCCAGTTGTAAACCGTTTCTGAACGTAACAGAGCCGCCGGCCCACATGCGACGTTCGAATGCCCCCCCGGGACTTTGGAAGGGGTCCGTACCATCGCGAAGCATATCCGATGCGCGTACCTGGGGCGGGAAATATACAAGGTGATGGCCCTCGGGTAGCCTGCACCTATCACTCCCAGCATGATGTGCCTGGACGTCTGCAAGATCGTGCGCCCGCCCAACAGGATGAACTACGCCCCCTCTTACCCAGTGGTCAGGCTGGCAGCTAGGCGGGATAAAATCCGCCAAGGCGATATTCAGCAGATGTGAGTTTGTAGGCGACATTACATCCCAGGTATGCTTCGCGGGGCGGGCTAGCATTTCACACCGAATAGCTTCAAAGTCAACCGGAGAAGAAGCCTTGGAGCTGTAGCGGCTGGAGTAGCACCCGCCCCGGACGGGAGAGTTAGATAAGGCCCGATGGTTCCATGAAAGACTGCTGAGCCTCTGAAGGCACCGACGAGAAGCCGTCATGTTGTCATCGGTAGCCGTCCCTTTGACTAAATTCCAATTTGTCGAACCAGGCAATGGAATTATCTAGACTCGGGGAAGTTGAGGGTTAAGATACAGAGAGTGAGATGTCGTATTCAAGTGTCGAGGGACATGCACTTATCAGTAAGGCTTGTAGGTGAATATGGTTAACGGATGTATGGTGCATTACTACTGTGCAAGAAAGAATGGACCCCTTAGCGCTCCGCAGCACTTGTGCATGCTTTGATGCGAACAGGTAAGTACCAGGTATCTACGACAGCGACGCTAATTGAATTTGAAAAGTTCGCGTCGCCAATTCACGCGAGAGAGTTAGGCAGGCGTGTCTCATGCATGTCAACCATACCTGCCAAGCAGATCTCTACCTAGAACCAATTCCTGGAGAGCGTAGCTGCCTACTTGATCGAAAGCGAATATATGCAGGCCCAAACACACCGAGTCCGAATCATCGTGCTTCAGATTGATTCACATATCCTCCGAAAATATTCGCGAAAGCTTGCGATTGTGGCTTCACGACACTTTCTTCCAACTGTGACGAGGACGTCACACACACTACTCACTATGCCTCCCAAGCAAGCCACTTTGGGGTACGTCAAGTCTTCACAGACCACCATAGGGTGGGTGAAAGACCCTCTCTTCTCTTGCTCTTCGCATTGCATTGTATTACATAGTCACTGCCTCGTCCTGTCAGGGACCTAATGACATCGATACGGTTTTGCTAACGCTACTTTCTAATTCAGAAAGTTCTTTGGCCAACCCAACGGTACCAAATCCGCCCCTTCCCAGCAGTCCAAGCTTTCCTTCGCTACCAAGTCGGCAAAGAAAAAGAAGGATGGGGCTCAGGACAGCGCAGAAGAGTCAGAGTCATCAGAGGCGAAAGTAAAGACTGATGCAAAGGCCACGCAGGATGGGGATCGTTCACCAGGTATGGCGTCATATCAGGTCCATCTCTGAACAGGAGTATTCGTTAACGATGACAGTATCAGACACGAAGAAGCGATTGCGATCTGTACAGTCGCCCAGAGACAAGGCAAAAAAGTCATCCACCAAGGTCAAGGTGGAAGATACCGACGAAGATGTAGGAGAAGAAGCACCTGTGTCCAAACGGCCACGGAGAAATCGCCGCCGTGTCGAGGAAGATGAGGATGAGGACGAGGCCATCGCTAACACCGAGCCTATTAAATCTCCCAAAGACACCAAGGGCAAGAGAGGCCGGCCAAGGAAATCTCCGACTTCTCCCGCAAAGGAAGATGAGGATGAGAATGAGGCTATGGCTAACGCCGAGCCTATTGAATCCCCCAAAGACACCAAGCGCAAGAGGGGCCGGCCAAGGAAATCTCCGACTCCTCCCGCAAAGGACGAGAAGGAGCCACCGCAGACGCAAAAGGCTGACGATGAAGTCAAGTCAGAGTCAGCAGCGAGCTCTGCTTCGGATGCCGAGGACAATGCGGAAAACGAGCTTGTAGACAAGCCAGATGTTACTGCAAAAGCTCGTGCCAAGATACAGACGAAGCTTAAGAGCAAGACAGAGGACCCTTATCCCGATTGGAAAGCCGGCATGCCTGTTCCCTATGCTGCATTATGTACAACTTTCTCGCTCATAGAGCTTACTACGAAGCGGCTGGAGATGATTGAACACTGCTCGCTCTTTTTGCGACAGGTGCTCCGCTTGACACCCGACGACTTCCTCCCGACCGTTCTGCTGATGATCAACAAGCTCGCCCCTGATTATGCTGGTATAGAGCTAGGTATCGGCGAGTCTCTGATCATGAAGGCCATCGGGGAGACGACGGGGCGCAGTCTACAGGTTATCAAGGCAGATCAGAAGGATATCGGCGACTTAGGACTGGTAGCAGTCAAAAGCAGATCAACACAGCCCACAATGTTCAAGCCAAAACCTCTCACGGTTAAGGGTGTCCACAAGGGGTTGATGGATGTCGCAACCGTTGCCGGCCAGGGCGCGCAGGGCAGGAAGGTCGACCTGATCAAGAAACTGCTCTCGGCTGCCGACTCACAGTCTAGCGATAAAGTTGATATAAATAAGGACAAGGGTGGGCCTAGCGAGGCCAAGTTTCTCATTCGTTTTCTCGAGGGGAAGCTTCGTCTCGGACTGGCAGAGAGGACGGTACTAGTTTCCATTGCTCAAGCCATGATATGCCACGAGGCGGAACAACAAGGACGAACGCCTAGCACCGCGGAGATGGAACAGGCCGAGTCTACCTTGAAGACCGTCTATAGGTATATTGTGATATTTATTTTACTCAGTTTCCCTTGCTAATAGCAATCAGTGAGCTCCCAAGCTGGGATGTTATTATTCCCGCTATGCTCAAGCACGGAATAATGAAGCTGCGGGAGAACTGCAAGCTCCGACCGGGTGTTCCTCTGAAGCCAATGCTCGCCAAGCCGACTAAAGCAATCACTGAGGTTCTAGACCGCTTTGAGAATCAGACGTTCACGTGCGAGTACAAGTATGACGGCGAGAGAGCTCAGATCCATTATGTCGCCAAGGACCGCTCAGACGACTATATCGATGCTTTACCTGGTGCCACCAAGGAAGCAGCGAAGGGAGTTGCGTCCATCTTCTCCAGAAACTCCGAGGACTTATCCAAGAAATATCCGGATATCCTCGAGAAGCTTCATACATGGGTAAAGGAGGGAACAAAGAGTTTCGTACTCGATTGCGAAACTGTTGCATGGGATATAGTCGAGAAGAAGGTTCTCCCCTTCCAACAGCTCATGACGAGAAAGAGGAAGGACGTCAAATCTGAAGACATCAAGGTCAAGGTTTGTGTCTTCGCTTTCGACTTGCTCTTCTTGAACGGCGAAGCTGTTGTCGAAAAATCTCTTCGGGAACGCCGTGAGCTACTCCATGGTGCCTTCACCCCCGTGGAGGGAGAGTTCGCCTTTGCCACCCACATGAATGGCCAAGAGCTTGATGAGATCCAAACGTTCCTCGACGAGAGTGTAAAGGCCTCTTGTGAGGGTCTGATGGTGAAGATGCTTGACGGCTCAGAAAGCGGATATGAACCAAGCAAACGGAGTCGAAATTGGCTTAAGGTAACAACCTTAGATTGAATTTGTCAAGTGCTCCAGCTGACACGAAATAGATTAAGAAGGATTACTTGTCGGGTGTAGGCGATTCACTCGATCTAGTGGTCCTCGGCGCTTATTATGGCCGAGGCAAGCGTACATCCGTTTACGGTGCTTTCCTCCTGGCGTGCTATAACCCCAACACCGACACTTACGAGACCGTGTGCAACATCGGCACTGGTTTCTCCGAACAAGTGCTCGAAGAGCTGCATAAGCAATTATCCGAGATAAAGATTGACCGCCCAAAGCCATTCTATTCACACTCCTCAGGCGGCCAGCACCAACCAGACGTCTGGTTCGAGCCGCGTTACGTCTGGGAAGTGAAGTCGGCCGACCTGACGCTCAGCCCGAGATATAAGGCAGGCGCCAAGGAGGGAGTCGACCCGTCGGGTGAGAAAGGCATCAGTCTACGGTTCCCCAGATTCATCAGGATCCGAGACGACAAGAAGCCCGACGAAGCAACAACGAGTCGCCAGGTCGCCGAGATGTACAGGAAGCAGGAGAGCGTGACGAAGAACAAAGGTCCCGCGGCGGATGATGACTTTGAATATTAAGATCAGCAGCGTGGGATGGTATCTATGCTTTGCTATCCACTGCGCTTTAGGGGCATTATGGTTAGAACTGCTCTCACTCGTGGGGAAAGGAGTTGCTTCAAAATGCACATGGCGTTACGATGACTTGAAATAAAATCAACTTCCGCACCGACTCCATATGGACCTGCGATTGACCCGTTTCTCAGAAACCCAGCTCGGCGGAGAAGTTATATATATATGCTTTACGTCGTCCGGCCCCGTCCGCCCCAAGACAGGCGAGGTCGTTCTAAACGGTCCCAGTAGAAGTTATCAGCAAAAAAATTGAACGCTATGGACACAAGCAAGCGTCTAATTAGATCATCATCCTTGCGCTATGAACGTATGGCATTCCAGCCATACTATGAAATAACAATGCCACTTGACGTTCTGAGTGAACGACCCTTGGGCTCGTTATCGTGGGTGAGTCCTCCCATGCCCCTGTTTCCGAGCAATGAATTTGCCGACGAAGACGATGACCGTAGCCCGATAGCTTGGTGGTGCGTCACCGAACTTGCCACCACTTAGGTGTGCACATGCATCGCTTAGGTCTTAGTCGCCTCGCTCTCACCTGCTACATGTTCGACCGTAGCCTCGACCTTCTCTGTCATCAGGTCCTTAACCCCCTTCAGGAGGGCCACGGCGATGATGGCAAGAACGACGAAAGGCACGACGCTCGCCCAAGCCAGGCGGTACGCGCGCGCGTACTCGGACCTGCTCGCGGCGAGCGCGGCCTCCCATGCGGCCGGGGTCAGGCCGGGAACGTCTCCACCGCCGCCGCCAGCCGAACCGAGCGCCTCGAGCAGCAGCGGGACGCCGGACTCGGGCAGCCCCACGCCGACGGCCGCGGCGCCGACGGCGTCTGCGTAGCCGCGCCCGAGCCGCCCGCCGATGATGGCGTTGAGCACGGCCGACCCGAAGGCGCCGCCGACGGCGCGCGCTGAGAACGCGAGGCCTGTCGCTGTCGATAGGTAGGCATGCGGCGCCGTGAACTGCGCGCAGGCTACTAGCAGTGTCAGGGGCCCCGACTGCCCGATCCCCGCCAGCACGTTGAGCCCGACCTGTGCCGCGTCCCAGGAGGGCTGGAGGTTCGCGTAACAGATGCTCCTTCAGTAACAAAAGGGAGACGTGTGAGCCAAGACATAATACCCCTCTCTAAGAAAATAAAGGGATAGAGTTGTAGAACGGTCAATGTAGGTAGATAAGTAAGGAGGGCCCGGGTAACGGGCTTGGGAAGGGAGAGGGCAGCGAGATATAATGGGATTTTGATTGATTTCAACTTACACCACGAGGAAGACCGTAAAGGTCACCAGCAAGGGCGCCTGCAGGTCCTTGTACCGCGTCGCGTACCATGTGACGGGCGCCGAGGAGCACAGCACAACGAGCTGGTAGCTGAGCTGGCGCACGGAGATGCGCCAGGCGTCGTCGGGTTCGAAACCCAGGTTCAGCACGATCTGCGGCACGACGGCGTTGACGGCGCTGTAGAAGATCCAGCCCTCGACCGCGAACGCCGAGACGGCGTACGCGAAGTTGGCGTTGCGCCGGAAGAAGACGTGCGCGACGAGGCCGTCCCGGCGGCCTTTCCATTCTGCGGGTGGGGGAAAGGGGAGGAAACCAGGTTAGCCAATGTAAACCATTCCTCGCGAAATGAAGCACATGTCCCGAACGCCGTACCTACCGTATAGAGCGAACATGATCAGCAGCCCCAGGCCCAGGGCCAGCGGCACCGCGACGTGCGGGTCGGCCCAGGCATGGGCACCGCCAGCCCAGTCCAGCGCGAGGAGCATCAGGGTCGCGCTGCCGACGAACAGGAAGGACCCGACGGGATCGCAGGCCCAGACGCATTCCCTCAGCGACATCCTTGGTCGCCCCGTGTTCTTCGGCGGCGGCGGCCAGTAGAAACAGAGGAGCCCGAGGGCGGTGATACCGTGGAAGGCCGCCTGCATCCAGAATATGTAGCGCCACCCGCCCGCGCTGATGTTGGTGACGGCACCAGCACCGATGCTACCGATTCTGCATTGAACCTAGTTAAAATTCCCACCGCATGTACACGCGATGGACCTGATAATGTATATTCCGAGGCGAGCAACCGCGGACGCGGGAACGGAAAGAGAGGTCCAAAAGAAACGGAAAGGGGGCCCAGGTACGGGAAAAGGGGGGGGAGGGACTCACAGTCCACCGACGGCACCCCCCGCGAACGCGAACCCGTTAGCGAGGGCGCGGAACTTGAGGGGCAGGATCTCAGACGGGATGGCCTGCACGACGGAGATGGTCGCGAGAGTGGTCCCCACGAGCAAGCCGCCGGCGATGAGCACGCTCATGCTGGCCGCCGTAGCGCAGACGACGGCGCCGGCGAGCGCGACGAGCGGCGGCCCGGTGGCGAGTGCCTTGCGGTCGAGCACGTCGGAGAGGCGGCCGACGACGGGCGCCAGCGCCGCCTGCACCAGCACTTTACAACAGACGCCCAGAGTCATTCATTCATTCATTCATCGGCCCCTCTCTAATCAATTAATAAAATAGGGGGGTAGTCTGGGAGCCCTAGAGTCCCTGAAGTTTCCCCCATTTGGGAAATCTGTGTTTCTGAACTATCTAAGAAGTAAGGGAGGGGGGGGGGGGTGGAATAAACAATTTCGGAAATCCGCTTACGGGGTCCCTGGATCACCCAGCCGCTTAGCACCGCGTCGCCCAGGTCCCGCGCGATGAAGGCGATGACGGAGCCCGCGGCCACCACGACGAAGACCTGAGACATGATGCTGTTGGTATTTTCAAGTTTGGCATGTCAGTCAGTCCCTGAACAGACCGTGAGGATGGAAGGAAGGGACGATGTGGTGGCGAGCATGAACACTCACGCGAAGCAGCTGATGAACACGACCAGCTGGTTTTACGGCTGTTAGCTAGTTGGCTGGTTGGTTGACTTGAGGCGTGTATGGCCCCGTGATGATAGGAATAGATGCTGGCGTACCCATGATCGCCAGCTCAGGTGGACGTGGTAGGCATCCTGAACGGCTTCCTCCTCGATCGGGAGGGCGGAAGTCTCCTTCTGCTTTCGAGCGGGCTCGTGCTCCGCCTCACCGACACCTACATCGCCGCCTAGCTCCACAGTGTCTTTCGTCATATCTGGTTCCGGGCGCTTGAGCCGCTGCTGCTGGTAATTCCGAGGTCGGACGCCCCTCGAGATGCTCCGCCGGTTCTCTCTGCATTAAACCCTGATCTATCTAGGTGACATCAACGCTCCTCGATTAAACGGTAAACAGTAAATGGCAATAGCTGAAATGGATCTCAGGCATGGGCTTGCCCACCTAGAAGTAATCATTCAGACCGGCTTGCCTGTTCGGGCGTGTCCCTGTGTCATAGCTGCAGCCCCGCATACAACTCGAAGTCTGGAGTCCGGCAGTTGGTGAGGACATCCTTGTCGCTCCAAAACCGGAAGGGTGGAGAGAGAGCGATGCCCATCAAGGGGAATCTGTTTTGCTGATTGGATGGAGCTCGCACCTAAACTATGTGCTTAATCATCTGTGAGCTGACTTACTGGATGCTGTATAAACCCGAGGGGAGCAATCCGCGCTTCCTAAAGATGCTATATTACGTCAGTTGACATATAGAACATATTTCATGATGCAACTATGCAGGAAGTCTGCAGAGCGATATCCATTGATCCCATGTCTATTTCCTCAGCCGAGTTTACCTGAAATACGGAGCTTACTGCGCACTCAATTCGGTAATGGCGAAGGTACACTTCTTGAAGTCATTCTGCAAAGCCTTTGGTTCGGAATTTTGGGGCGCAAAGAAGGTAGTAAGTCAGACTGGTTAATTGGCGTTGCCACTCTAAAATTTATCCCGAGAGCCATTATTTGGGTATGCACTTGACTATGGCCGAGTTTATCTAACTAGAGACTATGGACCAGTATTGGCTTGTATATTTGCGTGAATCAAGTGGTTCCGGAGAAGCACACTAGGCAAGCACACCAAGAATAAACTGGTTTCCAGCTCGTAATTGATTGTTTCCAGCCCGATAAGAGCCGCCTGGTAAAGATCTTCCCGGCAGTCCCTAAGGTCGGTACCGACAGTACGGTGAGCAAGCAGGAGAAATTATATACGGAGTGGATCATAATGCTCGAACGGTCGATTATGGGCAACGAAGAAAATTCCAACCACGAGGAGTACTCTACGGGCATAAAGGTGGATCACCCGCGCTTAAGAGTAGCTAAGAGTATGGGCCACAACAGGTCTATTGAGAAATCTAGGAGCAGCTACGAAGGTGCGCGGGAGTAGCTAGCTATATATTCGGGAGCCATGGGATCGGCATAAGCCCGATCTCAATACTGGGGCCCTTGGCCCGTAACTCTTTTGCTTAACTAGTACGCCATAATTGCTAAGGTTATTTGCAGCTGGATGGAGTTCGGAATTGTAACTGTAACTTCTACGCTTATGCCAGCTGTACTATAATGTGCTTCGACGTTCTTATACTACAAAGCTCTGATCTCTGTTGGTATTAGGCGGCGAAAATTTTCTTAAAGGGCTCCTTTTGCTCTTACCGTAAAGGTAACAAGTACTGTTGCAATATAATAAAGATAAAACCAGTAATTATAAATCCGTACGCTATATTGGGCCTTACGGGATATGTACCTAACCGATAGTAAGCCGCTACTTCCCACCAACGTTATCCCCGGCTCCATAAAGTACGCCCCTAAAAAAGATCTGGAGGGCGGCGGAGCGCGACGAATTACGTCGATAGGTTCGAGAACGTAGAAGTCCGGTTTAGAAATTTCGACCCTTGGGGTTTTACGGCCCCGGCAAGCCCACGATCAAATTCGGTAATGCTAAGGGGTACCCGAATCTCGGAAATCTTCTGAATTTCGATACCGTTCTTACCTAGCCCGAAGTTTGCTTACGAATGGTAGCCTTCGTTATCGACTCCGATCCCGAGGAGTTCGGTAAAGTCGTGAACGAGACCGTTGAAGCTTTGCGCCTTACGTCCAACGTGGAAACGGTCCGGAAGTTTCGTACTGCCCTGAACCTGAACCGCGAGATAATAAGGAACTCAGTTGATAGAGCTGGGGCACAGCCCATATCTGATTAGGGGTGAGCGTCATACTGGTTGGTGAGGAGCACTGGGATAAAAGGGGTTACTAGTCCCCCCTGGGCGTATGCAGTTAGGGGTAGATGGGACAGTGTTTTGGTCAATAAAGTCGGGGAGCTGCGAGATGAATGGTGTACGGACATCTGTTATTAGCTTGAGGATATAGGATACGTACAGCTAATTCCACGAGACAGTTATCACCGCAACCGGTGTATTAAAGTGTAATAATGCCTGACCTGGCATCCTACCTAGGGTATGCTAAATGCACACCCTTTCAGGTTAAGGGCGAGACCGACATCCGCTACCCATGTCTTTGCCTGTAATAGCTACGATCCTTCTTGCCTGTCCAAGGAACCCTCAGTACGCTCGACAAGTCACAGGCCCACGGCACACTGTATCGCCAAAACTTCCTGGTAAAAGAAGGTGTGCCATTCCAAGTCGCATTGATGACCTTGCTGTCGCGCGGAACGGGATCATATCAGGTGCTGCTCTGAAGTCAATACTTGCTCGGAGACGCCTAGTAAAAGAAATCCAGAGAAGCAAGTATTTGGGGTGAGGAGACACAGGGACCTCTATAAATGCTGGCCGCCTCTAGGATGGCATCGGAGCCATAATGTTAGGGATTCTTCTTGCCGCCCCTTTAGGGACTCCATTTCCCTTTTGGCTTCGCGTGTTTCGAGAAGTGGAGGAGCCGTAGTTGTAGGATTGGTAGGAGCTAGTATGGCTGATGACCGGGCATGACACGTACAATATCAAGGGAAATGGGGAAGCATTAAAAAGTAAACCTGATGCCCCTGAATAGCGTTTCATACTAGTTTGCATTTTATACTGCGTGATAAAGGGTAACAATGCTATTGCCTCATGCCCGTACCCCTCGTTCGTTCCCGTTATCCTTGAATCTCATATCTCTTGGCCCTTAGACATCACGTGGGCAATGGCTTCTTATGGTGGATGGAGTGACTTTTACCATTGGTCCCCTTAGTTTTTAATCGTGGGTAAGGAATCTGAAGGGCTGAAACAAGATTTCAAGGCCAAGGGTACCGGCTTTGCATTTGCCATTTACTGGCGATGATTGCCACGCCTAGATGCCACGGATTCAGGGGAAGAAGATCGCCCGAGCAGAGTGGACATATCTCGAGCTTGATGACGTGCAACAAGCCATTGAGTAACTCGGTTCGCTTTAACGATCTTGGAAAGGAGTTTAGGGAACCGGAACAGACTATGGAAATATGAGGCAATTGCGGTGGCAAGGAACGAGCAGTAAGCAGCCTTGGAGACCTCAAAGGGCAAACCGAGGCACAGGAACTCGGGGAACAAGCATACCACAGACCCACAAAGGGCTCTGACGAAATAAACGAGATTTGGGACGAAATAAGTCTTAGGGTTGAAGACCGAGATCGATATCCCGGACGTCCGACTCGGTCCGAGAAAGCCAGGGGCGAACGAGAATTTGCTGAAAGCAGAGACCACGACCGAAGTTCCGAATTACTAGATTAGCTAGAACGCTATGGCTATGTCGTTGGGAAGTTACCTGATGGCTTCATCTAAACAGCTTCTCCCTGGGCTATCACCTCGCTGAGCACCCACACTGCCCCACATTTGGGACGCATCCAATGAGTAGTCAACGCTAAAATTAGGGCGGAACCCCTTAGTGCTCGATCCCACTCTATCGGACCCCAACCGTGCACCCCGTTTTCGTGCAGATCAGTTAGTGTCACGGACATAACGACTCCTCTTATGGTCACCAACCGCATGATGCACGTTTTAGTGGAGTGAATCGCCGTCGTGCCACCAAACCCCGAGCAGCGACGAGAAGAACGTTCAGGGGACGTATGGTACTTTGCGATGGCTTTCATAGTACCGAAGCAAGAGCATAATAGCGATACCGCAGTGCGCTCCCATGATTGCTGGTTGCGTTAAGGTCACGCTGAAGATAGAAGGGGAACAGAAGGGGGACCCAAAGTGCTTCGCGCGAGTTGGCAATCTGCTCATGACAAGTTGTAGATGTTATGGGCATCCTACAGTTCGATGACAATACAATGAGAAGAGGCCACCGAAGAACATGGGGGCGAAGGCAGGAGGATCGGGACGTCTCGCTAAGAGAAGCTGTCGAACATGACCCTTTCCTTGCTTCCGCGGGGCAGTGTGGAGTGATTATTAGCAAACAGGTTCCCGTGGGGGTGTCAGGCTGTGATTGTTAGATGCCGTTAATAGAGAATCCGCTTCAACCATTTATCTGACGTGGGCGGTGTAAGGGAGTAGCTTAGGGGTAGTGCCCACTCCCTGGAATTAAGCGGGCGAAAATCGGCAAGCACGGGTCGTAAGATAGGTTACGCCATTAGTTGCGTACGATCGTGTTGGTAGTCTTCAGCAGTACTGTGTTCGCCTTCTGTCAGGGAAAATGGTAAAGTACGGAGTGAGAGGCAGAAGAAGCAGCCCAGCAGGTGGTTCATAATATGGGTAGAGAATAGATGACCATTAATGCCTGCCCTTTTCTAATTATTCGGGGGCGAAGCCCCCCTATATATACACAAACTGGAGCCATACTAGTGGGTTGCTGGGCCCCGGAAAAGGGGCCGCACCTTGGTGCCTGATAAAGTTACCCCTCCTACCGTATTTCTGTCCTTAGGAGCACTATTAGAGGCCTGCGGGGGGGGGGGGGGGAAGGAAGGTAACCAGTAATTCGTAATAACTTTTTGTAAGATAATGGATAGCTGTGAGCTGGGTGAGGTGATCTCCGACCAGTCGTAAAGCAGATTCCAAGAAATAAGTGTATTAGGTTACTTCCATCTGGCGTTTCCCACTAGCTACCAGATGGTGGATTTATATTAATAAGTGGGTCGGTAACTGATCGGTAATTGGTTAATTACCAACCTTATTTTTATAAGGGCTATATTTTTATAATTATTTCCTTTATTTAAGCTATTAATTTTTAATAATATTATTATTAATTTGATATAATGCATTTCGTAAATCTGATTATATATATTTGCCGATAATTTATTGTTATATTATATTATAAATAATTTCCGTAATAATTAATACGTATTATATTACGTAATTGATTATATTTTGCTTAATTTCTTATTAGAATTTATTTTTAATCTTACCTTATTTCCTTTTTTTTCTTTTCGCGTCCATATTTTTATTCCTTTTATATACGCGTTTTGTTCGGTTTCCCGTTTTTCTTTATTTTTATTTTGCTTTTTCCGTTTATTTTGCATATTATTTCCGTTCGCCATATTTTTTTTTATAATGAATTCCAAAAAATGATATTTTAATATTAAGGAGAATTAAGATTTTTTCTAATATTATTTCCTTAATGCCAATTATAAAATAAATATTAATTATATTATGAATAATAATAAGCCGTATTATATTTACGTAATGTAAAGTTATTTTAATTACCGTATAATTTATATTTAAGTTCCGGATACCTTAAATTATGTTATAATTAATTATTATTATAAGATTTTTTTATGTAATAAATAATTATTTTTAATATTATTAATATTATTATTTAATATTTATTTAAAATTTAATTATTTTTAAAAATATTATTCAAATAATTTTTTAATTTGGTACCGATAATTAGAAATTAATCGATAAGTTCGAAAAAGTTTATATTTTAAGTACTTAATACGAATATTTCGATATGGTTACGATTAGTTATCGATATAACGTTTTTTATAAGGCCAAATTCGCTTTTAACATAATTATTATTAAGCAATATTATTTTTTAATATAATTAAAGTTAGTTTCTAATCGTTCGTTATAATTACGGAAATCCAGTTTTAATATCGTTTTATAAGTTTATAAATTTATATCCTTTTTATAAATATTATGGGGTTTTTATTATTTTGTAATTAATTTCCGATTAAACGTAATTTTAAGGTATCTTTATAAGTAAAATAATTTTCGAAAGTTATTATGTTATTACGCTTTCCGTTTACGAATATTTTCCGCCCGTTTTTCGACGTTTTAACAAATTTTTAATATTTATTAAAAATTATAATTAAAAAATAATTTTATCCGGCAAAATTATTACTAAATTTAAATATATTAAATATTTCAAAAATAACTTTTTATTTCCGATTAATAATAAATCATATTTTAATTATTTAGGCCTTATTTTTCGTAAAAAAATATTTTTAAGCTTTTTCCGGATTTTACGTTTAATAAATTTAATAAATATATCTGTTTTTTGCCGTTAAATATTTTCCGATTATTTTCCGATATTTTTGTATTAACTTCCTTAATATATTTATTAAATATTAATTAATATAAAACATAATAATTTAATACGAAATTTTATTTTCGAAATAAAAGTTTAATATTTTTTATATCGTTTATAAATTTCTAATCTATATATAATAAAGTAATTATTTGTTAAAAGTTTAATAATAATTATATAATTAAATAATATTTTAATATTAATATTTTAATTTTATTTAAAATCATTTTTTATAATTTTTATTATTATTAGGCGATTAATACCCGGTTAAGTTATTATCATTTTGTAATTTTTAAATTATTTTATTTTCTATATACGTATTTAATTTTTTTTCTTAATAATATAATATTTTAAATGCGTATTTAAAATGTTTTCGGAATTTTTATATATTATATTTGGCGGACCAATTTTTTTATTTAATTAGATATTTATGTTATTTCCGGTTATTTCGATAATAAACGATATTTTTTATTTTTTATTTTTTTATTTCTTTATTAAGTCCGGTAATATTATCTGGATATCGCCCGGTTTCTGGTTATATTATGGTTTTAATAAAGATATTAAAAATATATTTTATATCCGTTAATATTTGATAAAAAGGATTAATTTGTACGTTTAAAAATTTATTTATTTTTTAATTATAATTTAAATATAAAAAAATAAAAATTTTTTATTTTTAAATTTAAAGTTTTTGATTAATAAGTTTATTTATTATTTTAATTAAATTCTTATAAATATATAATATTAATTATAATATTTTTAAACTGTTGTTAGTTTTTTAATATTTATATATTATTTAATATTTAGCTGTTATTTTTTAAAACGTTTTTTAATTTTTTATATTTATTTTTTAAATTTTTATAAAAATATTTTATTATTTTTAAATAATATTTATATAAGGTTTCGAATAAAAAACGGCCGGTAAACGTATTCCGTATATTATTATTTACGAATTCCGTATTTCGTAATAATTTTATTTAATTATTTTGATATTTATTAATACAATTACGAAAATAATATTTTAAAACTTAATAAATACGTTCCGTTTATTTATTGGTTTACGGATAGTAAACGGTTAATATTTGCCGTTTTATTTTTTGTTTTTTTATAATATTCCGCTTAAAATTAATTTATAAATAATTTGTTTTTATCTTTAATAATTTTGGTTAACGTATTAAATTTGTATTTAATTTCGTTATAAAATAATTAAGTTAATTCGGTTATAATTAAAGTTTTAACCGTAAAAATAAATAATTTTAATTTCGTAAAATAATTAATAATTATTAGGATTATGTCGTATTTTAACCCGTTTAAACTTAGGTTTTTGGAAAATTCCGTAATAAAATTTAACAAGATTTTTTAAAATTTCTTTTTAAATAATAATAATGGTTATAATTATTTATATGGTTTATAGCGTAACTTTATTATATCCTAATAATTCGAATATTATTTAGCATATTTTCGGATATTATTTGCCATATTTGTTTAATAAAAAATTTTAATTATTAGTTTTAACGTATGGATATATTTTATATATTTTAATTTTGTAATATTATTATATTAATTAATTAATTACTTCTATACAACGTTTTACAATAGGACTACGAATTTATCCCTATAATATAAAAATTTATTTAAATTTTAAAAATATTTTTCTTTTATTTCGGCTTAATATTTAATTATCCGTATTAATTTTGTAATATTTAAGTTTTTAATTTTTAATTTTCGAACTTAATCGTAAAATTATTAAAAGGTTTTTGATTAAAATATTATTTTGTCCTTAAATACCTTTTTTATTAAATAACGTAAAATATATAAATTATAAATAATAATTTTAATTTTAATTTCGTTTTTTTCTAAATTTTTTGGATTTCGATTATAACATAATTATAATTTATAATTATTATTATTTAATTATTAATTATGTTATTATTATAATTTGCGTTTATATTATTGTTTATAAAAAATAAATTTAGCAAATATATAGTTTTTTATTTTTAATTTGTTTTCGAAACGTTTTTGTAATCGTATAATAAGAGTTTTTCGTTTTTTTATGCGGATAATAATTATTTGAATTTTCGTTACTTAACATTTATTTGGGAATTTTATAACGAACGAATTTTATATTACTTTTATATGGCCTTTTACCTTCTTATAATATTTTAAATCGCGTTATATATTTATAATTATTTTTCGTACGTTTTTCGGTATATTATTCGTAAATCCGAATTTTTTAAATAATATAAGAATTATATTTTTATATGTAATTTCTTTTAATATATAATCCGGACGTTTAAATAACTTATTTACCGGATTAATCGTATCCGGTTGGTATTAGATTTCAAAATTAAATTACATAAGGCGGTAAATTTATTAAGTTCATTTTCCTTTAAGGTTACGCATTAACGCCTTTATTATGTTTTTTAATGCCATATAATCGATAAATATTAAAAGTTTTCTTTCCCGTACTTTTAAGGTATTACTGTTAATATTTTATATTTTTTATAATTGTTAATAATTTTTATTATTTTATAACTTATTGCTTTTCGGTTAGATTTAATTTTTGCAATTAATATATAATTAAGCGTTAATATTTTCCGTATTTTGATAAAAATATTTTTAATATAGTTTTTATTAAGGCGTTTATTTTAATTCTGGTATTTTTGGTACTATTTTAATATCGGAAAATGGTTGCCGATTAAAAGGTATTTTTTAAATTTCGGAATATTGTTTTAATTTTTTCGGGTTATTGAAATTTTATTAATTTCTTTTTGCCTTATACTTTTTTTAGAAATTTAATAATAAGTTCGATAATGCGTAAGTAATAAGCGATAAATTCTTTATAAAAATTTGCGAATTTTAAAAATATTTAAATATTATAAATTAATTTTAGTTTTGATTATATTTTGATAATATTAACCCGTCGGAGGTTTATTTTTAATTATTAGTATTAATTATAAATTTTAGAAACTTTATCTTTTTTTAAACAAATTTATATTTAAATATTTTGCTAAAAAATTAATATTATAATAACTGTTTATAAATTAATTAAAAATATTTTGCATATTTTTTATTATCTGAATAAATAATTATATTATTTAAATATATTATATATATATAGTTAATTAATTTAATTAGTCTTATATATGTGTATGTTTAAAACGTAATTAACGTATTAATAAGGCTAAATAATATAATCGTATATTTAAATTATTCGTATTTTGTTCGGAAAACGAATTTTTATTAATCACTTTTTTTAAGTTTAATATAATAATAAATATTTTTAAAATTAATTTTCGAAAGTATTTTACTTTATTTTAAGCGATTTATTATTTTTAAGATTAAAGGTAAAAAATATTGGTTTTTTATCGTTATCCGATTTAACCTTTTATAATTAACGTATAATCGGAAATTAATTTTTTTAAACATAAATAATATTACTACTTTTACGTCCGTTTTCGAATAATGTATTTAGCTTATTTTCAGAATTTTTCGAATATATTTTTCGAATATTTTTCTTTAGATTTTCAAAATAAGGTAAATTAGGCCGAATAAAGGCGTTTTTCCTGGGATTAGATTTATTGCATATTTTGTCCCTAATAATTAAGGTATTTTTTGGTTGTTTTTTCGGAATATATTTGCCGGAAATTTTTTAAGTATGTAAGAAAATTGATTAATCCCTGTTTTTATTATTTTCCAAATTCCGGAATATCTAATTTTTCGGTTAGGTTTAATAAATTAACGGTATAAATTTGCGTACTAAAAAGCGTTAAATTTGAAATTTTTTATTTATCGACTTCTTATAACGGTTCGTATAATTATTAATATATGATTATATTTAGCAAAATTCTTTATTTATTTATTCCGGATTTAAATAATAAGAAATCGGACGTTTTTTAATTAAGGTATATTATAAAATAAATTTACTTAAAATTTCGTTTATTTTTATTATTAATTATTATGTTAATAAAAATTTTGTAAGCCTTATAATATTTGGTATATATATTATTAATGCCGATAAAGCCCGGAATATTTATAAAAATTAATTAAAAATTAAATTTTTTAATAACCTTTTATTTATAATATTTATTTATGCTTTGGTATCCATATTTATTTATACTGCTATATCTCCCGTATTCTTTTTAATAAATATGTTCCTTTTAAAAAGCGGTTTTATTTCGACCGTCCTATAGTTATTCGCCAAAATAAATTAAACGTATACGTTTATTCCGGCTTTTTTTTGGGTTTACGTTTAGAAATTAATTTAATTTATAGTTATATATTATAACGTTTTATACGGCCTTCTGAAATTAATTTCCGTAGTGGCCAAAATAATAAGGTTTTTGTATTTTCTTTAAATTTGTAATTTACGTTTTTTTAATCTGGTTTCCCATAATTATATTATTTAAATAAGCCTTTATAAAAATTAAAAATATGAAATCGTACGAATTTGTTCCGATCGGAATTAAATCGGCGATTATTTACCTTCCGAATATAAAAACGTTTATAATCCTTATTATTTTTATACGGCATTTTTAATTTGTTTTAAGGATTTTTTCCGAAAACGTTAAAATAAAATTGTTTATTTTTATTAATACCTTTAACGAAAAATAATCGGTTTTTTTCACCTTTTTCCAAACGTCCTAATAACGTTTTACTTTATTTATTACGTTATTAATTCGTTTTAACTTAAGATTTTTTCGTAATATAGTATTTCGTAACCTTAATATTAATTTATAAAAATAATTAAAAACAAAATATTTATTATCTCGATCGTTTTCCGGGTTAAAAATATTTACAAATTTTATTTTATAAATTAGGAACTTTTATATAACGTAAAAGTTTAACGGCGATTAATTAAATTATTATTATAATTTCATAAATTAATCTTTTTATTCCTTATCAAAAAACTAAAATTTACGTAATTTCTCTTAATAAAAATCCATAAATCTTTTATTTTTAATTTTTTTATAATTAAAATAATTAAATATTACGGGGTATAATTATTATGCATTCGTAATAAAAACGTTTATATAACCTATAACTTATTAAATATAAATAAAAATATTTCGCCTTAATTTTTCGACGTAAATGTCCATAATAATTTTTATTTAATTTTTTTAATTAATGTACGTTCGGAAAAGTTCGGATAATTATAATGTAATATTTATTTATTGCCTTTAAGCTTTTGCGATAATATCGTAATTAATTTATAAAGTTTTGCTTTTTTAATTTATGCCATTATTTGTTATTCGGCCAATTATCGGAATAATTCCGAATATTATTTATTTTATTAACGAATAATTTCCAAAATCTAATTATTATTAAGGGGTTTAACTTTTTTTGGTTTAAATTCCGGAACCCATTCGTTATATTATGCCCGTTTTTTAACCGTTTAATTAACGGTTATTAGGACGTATTCTTATTATATATATAAGGTAATTCGGAATCCCGGGAACTATAGTTCTTTATCTGTTAAAATTCCGTTATAAGTTTTTTCGCTTATTTCCATACCGTAATCGATCGTTTATCGGTTAGGTTCCGATCGACAATCTTTTCGATTAATAACTTAGGTTCGTTTTGCAATCGGCGAGCTTTGCTTCTAGTAATTATCGCGTTACCTTTTATAATAAATGGAAGAATTGTAAAATAATGGATAGCTATAAGTTAGATAAGGTAATTTCCGACTAATCGTAAAGCAGATTCCAAGAAATAAATATATTAGGTTATTTCCATTTAGCGTTTTCTATTAGCTGCCAGATAATGGATTTATATTAATAAGTAGGTCGGTGGCTGATTGGTAGCTGGTCGGCTACCAGCCTTATTCTTATAGGGGCTATATTCTCACACTTTTATAAGTAAAAGTATCGTAAAATAAAATAATGTATTTCTTTAAATAATTAATTATTTTAATATAAGTTATTTTTTAAATCCTTTTTTTCAAATTTTATTTATTTATTTTTTCTTTATTCTTTAATATTATTTTTAATATAATAATAATAATAATAATAATAATAATAATAATAATAATAATAATAATAATAATAATAATAATAATAATAATAATAAAATATTTTTCCGTATTATATTATATTATCGTTATTTCGACGCCATATGTCGGTAATCGTCCGATTTTACGTTAATTTACGTAAAGGATAAATATAAATTATTTTATATTTTTATATTTAAAAAGAAAACCATTATAATATAATATAAAATAATAAATATAACAATTAATGTAATTTTTAACGGCCTTAAATAAATACGGTTATTATAAAGCTTAAGGTAAATTTATATCGTTATATGTTAATTTACGTAATACGTTATTTTTTTATTATTTGCATTATTATTAAATTTTTATAATAATTTATTAATATTTTAAAAATTTATATTATTAATTTTATTGTAATAATAGCCGTTAATTTTAATATTTTTAGCGTAAATTATTTATTTTTTATTTTTTATAATATTATAATTATAGCCTAAATAAAAAATTATTATTAATTAAATATAGCAAATTATTAAGGCGGCCTAGGTAATCGTAAAAAAGGTCTTATAAAGCAAAAAAGCCGCCGCCGCCATACCTATTACCAAAAAGGCGGAGGCCGATACCGCTACTATGGCGGAACGGTAAGAAAGTAAACGCCTTACTGTCGAACGCCTGGCTACTGCCGCCGAAAAAACGCCAAAGCGGTCGACGACGCAACTAATTACCTTACCAAATTTAGAATTATGCAAAAGCGTACCGCTAACGCTTTCGAAAATATTTAAAAAAAGTTGGTTACTTTTTAAAAGCTTTATCGTAAAATGGTATATATTCTTACGACTAGCTATTAATAATACCGCAACTGTTAATTCGTTATTACCTAAAATGCCGATATCTTACAGGCGCCTTTTTACAGGGGTTCGATTTCCCCGCCTAAGAACGAGAAGGACAAAAATTTGGAAAAGTAATAAGGGAATCGCTATTGGGTCGTTATATAATTTCGTTTTTTTAATTTGTTTTTTGATTTTTAAATTTTCAAATATCCGCCCGGCATAATACCGGCACTTCGTTAATAATTAGCAACGTATTGCCTAGATAAATAGAATTATTATTTTTATTTTATTCCATCTTTAAAGTTTTTTTAATTTTTTTCGTATTTCCTTTTTACCTTTTTACTTACGTTATCCGATAATTCCTACGAATTATTTTCATTATTATACCTTTTCTATCGTATTAAATATTACTTATTACGGTCGTACGTATAATGGGGCTGTATGGAGCCCTATTATGAAACACTGGACAAACGCCGGTACTAAGCAGCATTAACGCAGCGCTTTATATGCGAATACACATAACCGTATTTTTATTTTCCCTTTTTTTTCCTCTTTAGCTAGAAAATAAACTTTTATTAATAATTAATTGCAGACCGTTTAGGTAAAGCCTTTTACATATTTTTTAGCTTATTATTTAGCAAAATAGAAAACGTTCGGAATTAAAAATTACGATTTTCGAACGTTTTTTACGAGGCTCAGTAAAAGGCCTTTATCAACCCAGAATTACAAAAAGTAGTTAACGTTATAACGGAAACCTTAATAAGTTCGATAACGGTTATAAAATAACATATAAGTTATTAGTTCGAAAAAAGCAAAAAAAGGATAATCTAATTGTGTAAATATATAAAAACGTAATATAAGGTAAATAAAATACTAATATAAATAGCCGAATAATTTAAAAACGGTTTAATTATTTAATAAGAATTTATTACTTAATTATAAATTCGGATTACGATAGCCCTTATAAATACCGATTTTTTTTCGACTTAATAATAATTGGAAACATAATTAAATTATTTTGTAACAATAACTTGAATAATCGAATTAATATTAAGAGTTACATGGAAATTATTATTCTGGCTGGAAAAATTCGACAAAATAAAAAAGAAATTCCTTAGATAATATATATATATAATTTATAAATTCGAATTAAACCTTATTTTCAAAAAAGGAATTCGTAAGCAATTTTATGCTATATATAAAAAGTTCGAAATTAATATATAACGTACGGTTATTATTTATTATATATTTAAAATTTAAATAATATTTATAACCTTTTGAATTTCTTTTAGATATTATACGAATAATATGATAATCGGCATAAAAAGAAAAAAGTAACCGAATGTTTTTAAAACTTAAGGTAAACCGATAATACAAAATTTTCGTTATTTTATTTTTTGTTCGAAAGAACGTTAATAAACGTAAAAAAGATTATCTGGTTAACGGAAACGAAACTTATATTTTTAAAAGAAACATTAAAAAAAAATTAAGTTTTAATCCTAATAAACTTTCTTAAAAGCTATAATGCATAAATAAATAAGGTAATAGAAATCGCCGGACGCCTTAAAGAAATAACGTAGTAAAAAAAACGAATAAGTTTTTAATAACTTAGTCGAGCGGTAATAACTAAGCGAAAAGTAATTTAAATAATAATATAAATATAACGGGTATTTCGGTAATAAAACGGCAAAAGTAAAAACCCCAAATTTCATCCTTAACGTTAAAGTAATATGCGCAATAAGTAATTTAAAAAAAACGGAACGCTCGTAAAGCGAAAGGCCTTTATTTGCGTTATAGGCGTTTTAATTATAGGGCGAACCGTTGCCCGTTTATACTAATAAAGAAACCGTAAAGACAAATTAATTCTTTGAAAACGTATAAAAATAAAAAGTCCGAATTTGAAAGCAAAAAGGAAAAAAATAATTTTTGAATATCGGCGCGTTTCGAAACAAAAAATAACCTAGGCCGAAATAACGATTACGAAATAAAATATAAACGATATTTTATTTATTATTAATACTTATATTAATTAAGAAATATTTATAAAAACTTTTATTAATTAAGAATATAAATATTTTGTCGTAATAATCGAAACATTTATAAAATACTTACGGTTACCGCATATTTTAATAAAATTATACGAATTAAGAAAAGTTTAAAAAAAGTTAATAACGATAAGAAAAAATTAAGGAAATAATATATATAAAAATAGATATCGACGGTTTCAAAACTAGGATATTTGCATATATTATTAATGGCCTTAATTACTTTTTAATTTTGGGAAAACCTTAAATAAAGTATTATAACGTCGTATACGTAACGTAAAAGCATTTTTTGACGGTAAGCATAATAAGTTATATAAGAATTTACGAAAAAAAATACGAAACTTAAAAAAATGGCGTAAAAGTAATTTACGAAAAGAAAAAATTTTAACTGCCGTTTTTAGAATAGAATTTCGAAGAATAAAAAAATTAAAAGGATTAAATAAGAAATTTAATTGTTTTTAATTATTTTAGCTAATATTAATAAGGCGTTAACGTTTAAAAAAAGTGGAAATTAACAAAAAACTTTTATTTAGGTTAAAAACGTTTCGGAAATTATTCGATAAAAAATTAGGTAACGCCTTATTTTTATCTCGTTCTAAAATAGACCATACGATTTTATTACGCAAAAACAAAATAAAAAGGAAAATATTAGTATTATAGGGGCCCTTATATGATATAATTAGAGACAAATTATTAGCCTTGAGGAAACTTTTAACGGAGCTTTTAAATAAAGGGTATATCCGCGTAAATAATTTGCCCGTAAAGGTTTTCGTTTTATTTATAAAGAAACCCGGAGAAAAGTTGCGTTATTGTTACAATTATCGGGCGTTAAATATAATAACCGAAAAAAACCGTTATTTTTTACCCCTTATTTCGGATATTTTGAAATTATTTTCTTACGTTAAATAATTTATGAAAATAAACGTTCGAATAACGTTTTATAAAATTAAGATTAAGGAGAAAAACGAATAAAAAACGGTATTCCGAATATATTTCGGCTTATACGAATAACTAGTAATACCGTTCGGCTTATACGGGATTTTCGTAACCTTTTAACGATACGTTAACAGAGTTCTAAGAAAGTACCTTAATGTTTTTTGCTTAACGTATATAAATAATATTTTTTTTTCAGATTTAAGAAGAATTATATATAAAAAATAAAAAAGGTCCTAAGTCGTTTAAGAAAAACGGGTTTAAATCTAGATATTTCCAAATGCGAATTCGCCGTAAAAACGACAAAATATCTTGAATTTATTATAGACGCCAAAAAGGGAATATAAATGGACTTCGAAAAGTTATGCATAATCAAAAAGTGGAAAATTCCTAAAATATTTAAGGGGATCCGAAATTTTTTAGAGTTGGTAAATTTTACCGCAATTTTATAACCTATTACGCGGATATATTAGTACCGTTAATTGCTTTAACCCGAAAAGGAACTTTATTCCATTAAAGAAAAAAAAGAAAGTAATATTCGAATATTTTAAAAGTGTTTTTATAACGGACCCGATTTTGACATAATAAAACTCCGAGAAATTTGTAATATTAAAAATAAATTATTTATAGATAATATACGGAAATTACTTATTTTAAGTTAATAAATTAAGAATATTACGTCCGCTTACTTATTATTTTAAGAAATTAAATCCCGTTAAAATTAAATACGAAATATATAATAAGAAATTTTTAACGGTAATAAATTATTTAAAAACGTAAAATATGGAATTATATAACGTAATAACCCCATTTAAGATTATTATTAATTATAAAAATTTAAAGTATTTTATAATTATTAAAAAATTAAACAAATACCAAGTAAAATAATTAAAGAAATTATTTTATTTTCATTTTTATTTTGAATTTTATATAAATTGTTTAAATATTAAAGTCGATATATTTTTGCTTAAAAATAAAATATATTTATAAGGCAAAGGAATAATCGGAAAACCGTGCGAAAACGTTAATTAATAAAGGATAAATAATTACTTATATTATTTACGAAAAATAAAAAATGTATTAAAAATACGATGATAATCAATAATATTAATATTAAAAATCATACATTATTTTGAACAACGTAAATATTTTAATATTAGAAAAGTTTTTAAAAGTTTTAAAACGTAATATTAAAATATAATAAAAGTTATAACCATATTATTAAGGCTATTATAAAAAATATAATTTTTTACAGAATTAAAATTATTAATATTAATTACGGAATATATTTTAAACGTTAAAGGCCTTTTTTAATTTCTGGAATATTTTTAGATTTCAAATTAAAAATAGCTTAAAACGGCCTTAATAGAAAATACTTACGATTTCTATATGGTAAGTTACCTAAGTAAAGAGATTACAATAACGGTATTTTCGAAAAACTTTTTCTGGCCGGGTATATATCGTATAATAAGGTAATTTTGTAGGAATTACGACGTATACGGCTATAAAAACGTATAGAAAATAGGGAAAAAGATTATTAAAATTAATCCTGGTTTCCGAACGATTTTATAACGAATTATTAATTGATTTTATAACCGATTTATTAATCGTTTTAAAATATAACCTGTATTGTTTAATAATTATAATAAACCGATTATTTAAAGTAATAATTTTAAAAATAAAACGTACGATAAATATAAAAATATATTACAAATTTTATATTTTCTTTAAACTTTGTATAAGTAATAAAGGAATTAATGAAGTAAAGAAATTCTAAATTAAATTTTGCAAATTAATAAGGATAAAATAACGTTTTTTTTTACCGTATATTATTTAAAAACCGATAATATTATGGAAAAAGTTAATTAAAAAATATTAATTTATTTACGATTTTCGTAATGTATTCGTAATAAAAATAAAATAAGTTTTTTTTCGGAGCCGATTGTTACGTTCAGAAGGGATTCCACTAGGCCCAAAGGAGGCCCAGGAAGTTGGAAACGTTCGGGATCTCCACCTTCCATCGGATAAACCTCGGGTCTCTATTAATCTCCAGAGATACCAGGAAACTTGTGGACGATAAACATTATGGTCTTTCGAAACCCCCAGAAACCATAAAAAACATAAAGGATAAAAAGGATATATAAGGTTTGGGTTTCCTATGTAAATAGCCACTTACTTAGTTTTTCGTTCCTTAATTATTAATTTAAGCTTTTAGCCAGAGGTAACTGTACCATTCTTTGATTAAGAAAGGAGTACCTTGAAATCTTCTTAACGAACATACTGAATCATTTTTCGCCCTATTGTTACCTGCAAATCAAGACCCTTTTCGGATACTGCTCATACCTCCAGGTGGATGTATGACAGGTTCGTTACACCGATATTCGTAATTAACAATTAAAATACGATTTCGATAAAATTATTTTTTTTATTTTACGGATATTACGTTAACCCAATTCTTTAAATAAAAACTAATTTGGTAATTAAAAAAAATTTACGTACAAAAACGGAAAATTTCGTCAGGAAATTGCGAAAAAAAACGGAATTTATTTAAGCCGTAATAGTAACGGCCTAGCAAACCCAGAAAAAAATAATAAATAAACGTTATTTTTTTACCAAAAATACAAAATTAACAACAAAATCTGGTTATTCCTAAAAAATATTACTATTTTTTGATTATGAAAAAAGATTAAGATAATTTTAAGCGAAATATTATATAATTAAAATAATTAATTTTTACGTTATTAAATTAAATATATTTTAAAAAATTTATAATTATTTTTATATTAATTTATTAAGATATACAAATTGCGATCTTTTATTATTTTAAATTAACGCAAATATATAATATTTTTTTATTATTTCTAAAGGAAATAATAAATTGGAATTTAAAATCGAAAATATTCTTTAAGTTTGAATTAAAAAATAAGAAAAATTTTATATATTAAATCCGGGTAAAATAATTAAGTTATGCAAAATCAACTTAAAAACCGTTCGAAAAATTCACAAATACGGCAGATTTATAATAATTGGAAAAGGAATACGGTAATATAATTATTAATAACAGATCACAAATTTAACGTATTACTTAAAAACGGACGGATAAAAATCCAGCTTAAAAATACCGGCCGGACGGTACGTAAGTAATATAGGAAATTTAAGGAAATTATTTAAGAATAACCTTATATAATTTGTATATAAACGATAAAATAACGCTTTTATTATTTATAAACAAAATATATTAAACACGAATTAAATATTACAAAAATAATATATTAATTTCGAAATTATTTAATTATTTTTGACATTTATAAATTTAACGATTTATTTTACGAATTTGTAATGTTAATAATACGTAAGAATTACGTATTTAAAGCGCGCAATTATTCGGCTTTATTTATATTAAATTCCGGCAAAACCGGAATTTTTTCCTTAGTCGCTTAAATTACGATTACGAAATTTTCGAAAACGTTAATAATACGATTATTAACGGTTATTAATTTAACTTATAACGTAAATTAATAAATAATGCGAAAGAAGCGCGGGAATATTATAAGAAAATTTATATAATAAAATTTATTATTTTTATATTTAATAGGCTTTTTATTACGTAAGGCGAAAACACCGGCAAAACCGTTAATTTAATTTATGTATAAATAATATATAAACTTGAAATTAAGGGCGTAAATTTATTTCGGAACGAACGATATATAAAAACTTGAAGCGTAAACGTAAAACCTCGATACCTCTTTTTTTTTAAATACAGATAACCGTTAAACCAAAGTTAACGGCGAAAAAATAATATAAAAAATACGTAAAGAAAATAAATTTATTAAGGTTTCGGTAATCGTAATTAAAAGCAATTTTGCAAAACGTATTAACCGCTTAACGAAATTCTAGAATATCCGCAAATTATACGAGAATTACGTTAAAAAACATATTAATAAAAATAAAAAAATATTTATTTCGGGATATTTATAATTACAATTAACGTAAGCTTAATAACGGACCGCTTTTTTACTTATAAAAATAAATATTTTAAAAATAACGAATAAATAATATATAAATAAATTATATATTTCGTTAATTTAAATAAAACGTATCTGAGTTTTCGGCAAAATAAATTATATAAATAAAATAAGATATATCGCAAATACGGGTAAAATATTTGTCCAGGATAATATAAATACGTAACGTATGAAAAACTTTAATAGATTCTAATTTATTAAAAAGGTCCGAAAACGTAAAAACGTTCTTTTTGTATAATATTTTTGCGGCGTTATAACGTATTAATTAATTTTTAAACCGTTATAAAATAACGTATAAAAACGTTATAATAAGTATTAATAAGAATTGATTTATCGAATTAAATTTTATTATAATAACAAAAATTAAAATAAATAAAAACATAAACGCGTTTTTATATATAAACCTATTTAATGTATAATTAACTTATAATTAATTACTTAAACTAAACCTAATTCGAAAATTAATAAATTTCCGAATTTCGGATTAATTAAAAACTAAGAATTAACGTAATTCTTAATTTTGCGATAAATTAACCCCTTTTGAGAAAGGTAAAGAGTAATATGATAAGGCTATATGGAGCCTTATTATGGAGCACCGGATAAACGCCGGTACCAAGCAGCATTAGCGCAGCGCCTTATATGCGAACATATATAACCGTATTTTTATTTTCCCTTTTTTTTTCTTTAGCTAGAAAATAAACTCTTATTGGCAACTGATTGCAGACCGCTTAGGTGAAGCCTTTTATAGTACGTTTTATAATTAAGAATTTTTTAACCTTAAATATATTATCCTTTTCCGGCTTTACCTTTTATTTAACTGGTACCTTATCGTCCTTAAAATAGAATAATTCCAGCAAACTTACTGAGAATATATTATAAATTTTATACCGTTTTAAAAATTTTAACCTATAAGCTAAATTATAATAACCTATTACCTTCTTCATTTAAAAAAGGTTTAAGTACTTATTTATAAGTTTCTTATAAAGCCGTTATTAATTAATATATTATATTGAAAAAAATTAATTATTTTATTTTGAACAATTATTATATACGTTCCCGGTTATATCATTTGGCATACTAATAATTATTCGCTTTTAAAAAGTGGATTATTTTCTTTTTATCCGCTTATAATTTTTCGGCTTTTTTCGACGCTCTTAGTACGTTAGCTTTTATTAATTCTTTTACAAAATTAACGGGTTTTTGCGATTAATAATCATATAATACGTAAGCTAGGATTTGCCCATAGGCCGAATATATCGATATATTATATATTTATTCCGTTAATCAAAAGTTTTTTAAATAATCGTTTTATTTATAATTAGTAAAAATTTATAGGTAATATTTTAGGGTTTAATTTTATTTTTCTATTTGGCCGTCCGTCTATAAGTGAAAAATTATATTTAACCATTTTTATATTACTAGCCGATAACATAACGTTATTTAAATATAATTAGTAAGTAAGAAGCCTTTATTTAATATAATATTATCAAATAAGTTAAAACGGGGAAAAACGTAAATAAAAAAAAAAGTCCGCCAACCCGTTTGCGACGAGGCTTTTAGTTATTAGGATATAAAAAACGTATTTAATAAACCGGTTTATTACTATTAAAACATTATTACGTTATTTTCTCGTCTAAAATCAAAAATTCGGCAAATCGATAATAAAGTTTATCGAATTTTTTTAAAAAAATCGTAAATATTAATAAGGATTTTAATTCGTTATAAGGTAAATAATGTTTAATTTTTATTCGCTAGCAAACCGTATACCTTATTACATATTTTTTTACGTCCTTTTTTATACTTTTTCAAAAATAACTAGTATTTAACCGTTTAATAGTTTTAAAAAACCCCTTAGTACTTTGCCGTTCAGCTGTTATAGGTATTCCGTATCAGCTTTTTTCGTAACGGATAATTTTCGAATATATAAACCCGTTCTTTAAATCGTAATAAGGTATTTTTTCTTATTTGCTAAATATATTTTATAATAATTTATTTATTATAGCGTTATTTCTGTATTAACGATTTTATAAAATTATTTTCTTACGAAACTATTTACATAGATTTTACCATAAGCTTTTTTTAGCTTATTTTAATCCTTTAATATAATTAGTATTAACGTATATTCTGGCTTTTGAGCTATTTTTGGATAATTATTTACTCGCTAATAATCTGGAACTTTTATTACTTTAATACTTATTGCCAAAGGTTTTACGAATATTATCTTAAATTTCTCTAGAAAATAAAGTAAAACCTATTTATTTATTTTTTTATTTCGTAAATACGTCCTTTAGATCCGGACGCCTTAATAACTTATTTGTCGAATTTTGCTGGTTTTTCTTATAATGGATTTCGAAATCGAAATTAATTAACTATTTTATCCAATTTACTTATTTTGCATTCGATTTAAATTTGGATATTAAATATTTATAATTTAAGTAATCCGTTATTATTTAAATAATTTATTACGAATAAAATAAATAATGCCGTTATTATTCGAAAATATGGTTAATCGTTAATAATTTAATATTTGGGGTATAATAACGTAATTCCGTCCTTTTTAATTTTCGAAATATAAATATTATTAGGTACTGGCGATTACCGTATTATTACGAAAATACCGCGTTAATAACGAAATCCGAAACGTTAATTTTCAGCCTAATCGGTAACCGGGAGTTAAAATAACAAAATAAGAATACGTTTATAAAAAGTATTTTTAATTTTTTAAATACGAATAAATTATTATTTTCTAATTTAATCTTTGCCGGCTGGTGTTTTTAAATATGTTTATCAAAAAGGCCGTAATCTTTAAATAACTCTTAATAAACTTTTTATAAAAACCTACGAAACTCAAAAAAATTGAACGTTATAAATATTATTAAGCTCCGGTTATTCCCGGATTACCTTAATTTTTTCAAGATATATATTAATATTTTGCACATTAACGACGAAACTTAAAAAGGTTCTTTTCCCTTATATAGAAAATACATTTTTCGGAATTTGCATAAAACTTTTATTGCCGTAAATGTTTTAATACGTTACGAATATATTTTGGGTAATCCGTTTCGTTTTTCAAATAAATAAAAAATCGTTTAAATATATAATATAAATTATATTTATTAATTCTGTTAATATGCGGTTAATATAATTCTGAAAAAACGCCAAAGCGTAAATAAACCCAAATAACATTATTAAATATTTAAAATAACCGTATTTCGTACGAAAAACTGTTTTCTATTTGTTTTCCGCTTTAATGCGTAACCGGTAATACATATTTTTTAAATCCAATTTAATATATACTTTTATATTTAATAATTTATTTAATATTTTATGAATTAATAATCATGCCGTTTTGGTTTTTAAAATAATTTTGTTAAGCTTTTAATAATTTATATATAATCGTAATTTATCCTTTCATTTCAGAACGAATAAAATAAATGCCTTTGTTAGGCTTCGGGAAAATTGTATCTAGCCTTTAGTTAACGCTTATTTTATATATTATTACAAAATTTCTTATTTCTTTTTCGAAAGGAGGTATATGGGATTTCAAAAAGGCGTTTTCCTTTTTTCGAAATTAATATGATATTCTATATAATAGTATTAAAGTAAAGCCCCTATAAAAAATACGTTAAATATATTTTTATAATCCTAATATTCGGAGGGAAACATAACGTTATTACCGGCCCCCTTTTAGCTTTTAACGGTTATATTACTTTTATCCGGTTATGCTTTTTCTAATATTTATCTTGCATTCAATATGTTAACTATTACTAGAGTTACTATTTCTTTCGATTTTTTAACCGCCTTACAAATCTTTTTCTTGATCGTAACTATAATAAGGTCACCTTTTTTTAACCTAAAGTGCCAAAACCTTTTTCTGAAATCTAAATTTAAGTCGATAATATTTCCTCAAGATAAGTTTAAGATTACGTCATACATTTAGAAATCCTTTAAAACGTAAAAGTTATTTTATATTTTCCGTATTTTCCTTTAATCGTTTATTATTTCCGTTCATGTATTTATTTTTCCTAATAAGGCCCCTTTTATAAAGATATTTTTTATCCTTATATTATCCGCCAAACTTTAAATTACCGATTTTAATAATAATGTTTTCCGTTTTAAATCGTAATTATTATCGCTATTTATTAAATTTTTATATTTAATTTATTTTTTTCGATTCGAAGCCTAATTATTATTCTCGAACTTAAGCCGAAAAACTGGGGCTCTTTATTCCGTAACCTAAATTTCTCGTACCTTAAATAATATGTTATTCGATCTAACTTTTAAGGAATTACGGCCTTATAAGTATTAATTTTTTTATATCCGTATTCCTTATATTTAAAATACTTCGGGATAATTAGAGTTTATATATTCTTTTTTTATAATTATAATACCGTACGGCCGTTATGAGCCTTTTATAGCCGTTTAGCAAATTTAATATAAACCTCGTACTGGTTTTTTTAATAGCGGTAATAAGGCTAATAAGGTTAATAAATTGTCGACTTGCCGGTACGTCCCTAATATAAGTTTAGCCATGTGCCGGTATAACCTTTTTAATTTTTTTATTTCCTTCTTTTTTTCGTTAAACTTATTTCGTACAAAATAACAAAGATTAAATTTTGCCTATTATGCTTTCGTTATTAAATGTTTCTTAATTTCCGGGAAATTTCCTTTAATAATTTCGTTTTATAATTTAGGGATAAATGTAAATAATAATCGCATTATCCGCTTTTTTTTCGGAAAATCGTTGCGGTTTTCGGTCTTTACAGTTTTATATCGGTTTAAGAAAATTATAAACTTTTTTCCGGGTTATTATTATAAATTTGTTAATTTAATATTAAATATGACATTACGGGTCCCTTTATTTCCAATATTCTTTTTTAGTTAAATCTCGAATTTTTATTACCTTAATACCGTTAAGTTATTATCGTTTTTTAAAATTAAGAATTTCGACCATTTTTTAATATATTGGTTTTCGAAATAAATATTAACGTATATTAATTTTATTACGTCCGTAAAAAAAATTGAACGTTAATAATATAAAATAAACCTTTAAGTTAATAAAGAAATTCGCTAATTTTATTCGAGAAACCTTTTTATATTGTAAAATAAATAATAATATTTTAAAATAAACCTTATTATAATTGTGTTTCGAGGGTTTTTGGTAATTTAACTAATTAATATTATTTAATTCGAAAAACGGGTTTTTTTCTTTTTCCAAAACTGCCAAATATTATCGTTTTTTCTGTACTTTCTGTTATTTCTTTTTTTTTGGAATTTTGCGGTTTAATTCTTTTTTTAATAATAAAACAATCACTTTTAGGATTTGATGCAAAGTTAACAATTCGGGTGATATTTTTATTTTTATCGTCGGGGAATTTTCGGATTAGCTGGCTATACCCTGCGAAATTGCTATTCCGCGTTTTCTTCCTGCCATTATTTGATATCCTGGTACGTAGGTTGCTATAAACTGTCCTTTGCCTAACGGTCCGTACGGATGGGTAAAGGTATTAATATGTCAAAGAAAATGGTAAAGTACGGAATAAAAGATAAAAAAAGCAGCCCAATAGGTGGTTCATAGTATGGGTAATAAATAAATAACCATTAATGCCTGCCCTTTTTTAACTACTCGGGGGCGAAGCCCCCCTATATATACACAAACTGGAGCCATACTGGTGGGTCGCTGGGCCCCGGAAAGGGGGCCGCACCTTGGCACCTGACACCTTCATCCTCCTCATATCAGCTTCATATTCTCCACCATATCCCGGCAACTTGCAGGGGACCCCTTTTATCAAAGCATAGCAAATGCTTGTGCAATGCTCAACATTTATACTTGGAAACTACCTACTCATAAGAGTCTCCTTTCATCCTCTTTTCTGCGGTCTCTCTCTGCTCTTTCAATCGTCGTACCGATCTCCTATCTCAAAAACCTACACCACACTGGCATAGTTAGAGAACCACGGACGGCTCTAGAAATGACATACACCGTCGTGGCTCTCATCCGGCGCAAGGAAGGCATTAAACCCGCCGAATTCCGCTCACATTATGACAATGTTCATGTCCCACTTCTCAAGTCGCTTGTTGGCTCGACCTTCCTGCTTTCCCATACGCGCAATTATGTCACTCGAATACCAACCGGCGACCCGCTGAATTCAACAGACTCCCAACATGACGAATCGGCTGCCAACCTGGATTTCGCGCCAGTCCTCTACGAGGGGCAAGCTTCCGATCTCAACTATGACTCGCTCACCGTCATGGTTTGGGAGGATAAAGCAGCGTTTGATGAGTTTAGTCGGATCGTCTCAACGAAGGAAGTGTTCGACAAGATGTCTGAAGACAACAAGAATTTCTTGGACACTACCTTTCGACTTGTCTATGCTGTCGAGGAACCGGTAATCACAAATCGGGATTGATAACCTCAGTGTCACGTGCCAAGATGGAATCTTCTAGAAATAGGCTATACAGGGGTTGTAGGTGTATATACAGGGCTGTTTCCCCCTCATATTGGAAGGGACAGGCGTTACTGGTCTAATCTATATACTGCTACGTTCCTGCGAGACTGTCTCTTCCTGCCTGTCATGCTGTTGCACCCTTTCCCTGACATTCAGGTCTCGTAATTAAATGGAGATATCCTAGGCAGATGACACTGCATGAGAAAGTCAGAGATGTTGGTGTTTAGGGTTAGGGGTACACAGGAGCGGAGCTGAGCTAGGATCACTAGCAATTCGGTTTATGCAAACATCAGTCTACGACCCCTGTAGTGCCTGCCGGATGCATCATGTAATGTGACGTCTGTCATTAGCGGAACAATGTAGTGGCCTCTTCTCGGTGTCTCCTACACCATGTAGAATTTTGGTGTAGGGCGAGGGAATACCCACCGATACACTTTTACCCACGGACCCGTGGGGTCCCGTGGGTAGCGCGGAATTCCTATGGGTTACCCGTGGGAATTTCCTAAAATTCAAAAATACCTGCGGGTTACCTATAGAAATTCCATACTACTTATCGAGTACCCGTAGGAATTTTTTCAAATATAAAAATATTTACGGATTATTTATAAAACTTTTAATATTTATATAAAATATTTAATTTAATTTAAAATTTAAAATACATATCAAACAAATTAAATAATATTATTAAAATAAGGTGAAATTTTTTTCATAATATAATTATATAATGCTAAACTTTATTTATATTAAAATTAATTTATCAATACTAAAACTTAATTTAATTTAATTTAATTTAATGGTTTAATTTAACGATTTTGCTTAAACTAAATTTAATATTTATAATATTAAAAAAGATAAAAAATTTACTGCTGATATAATTAAAATTATTAATTTTTTCGTAATAAACTTATTGAATAAATTTTAAAATGTAATAAAAATTTTATAAATAATTTATAAATTTAATTAATTAATTAATTAATATTAGTTTTGGATAAAATATTTAATTACGTTGAAAGACGGTTTATCGTACATTTTTTTTAAATTTATAATTTTACGTTATATATTAAATATAAGCAGTAAATTATTTTATAATAAGTATATATTTAATATTATAACAAGCAAAACGATAATTAATTAATAATAATATAGAAATTACTGAATGTATTGTAATTTTAGATTTATTAATTTTATGCAATTTAAGACTGTTTTCTGAATATTATAAATATTATAGTTTATTAATGTATAATTTTATAGTTTAAAAATAAAATATACCTAACGGATAATTGTATAAAAATATTGAATTATATTTTGGTTCGAGTCTTTTTAAGGAAATTAAGAATAATATTTTTTAATAATTATAATAGCTTATAATAATATGTATTTTCCGTACTTTTAATTTTAACGCAATAAGCTTTATTAATATTATTATCGGTATGATAATAATCGAAATTCTTATTATCTAAATAAATAATAATATATTTTATAATTATTTATTTAATTTCGACCTATTACAATGTGAGATAACGAGAGTGCGACGCTAGCCATAATATCAAAAGGTTAGCAATTTCAAACTCCAATTGGGATTTGGACATCCTAATCCATGTTATAAGGACTAGCTGTGTATATCATCACATAAAAATATTTTGCTTACGTATTGTTAATTTTATTAGTATAAAGTAAAATAATCGTAAAATAATATATATTATTAATTTTTTATATATTATAAAACGATTTATATTTATTGTTTTATTTCTGTAAGATTTATACTAAGGATTTGTGCCGTTTAATTTGTAAGTTTACGTTTAATAACTTTTTTAAAATTATGTTGAACCTTTTTAATATTATATTGGGCCGGTAAAAAGTTTGTAAAGCGTTTACGGGTTTTTTGTATAAAAGTTTTAAGATAATAATTCGTCGTTTTTACGACATTTTTGTTTTAGCATTATAATTACAAATTGGTTAAAAAAATCAAAAATAATTATTTTATAATTAGCTTAAACGGTATATAATTATATATAATAAACATGAAATTCTATATAATTTAATATAATTAAAGTTAATTTAATTTAAGAAACTAAAATAAATAAATAAGTAAATAATGGAAACGTTTAAAATAAATAGGAAAATTTAAAATAAATGCTTAATTTTTTAATATATATATAATGAAAAAAGTAGAATTATTTTTTTCTACGTAAACAACGTGAATAATTTTAATTAAAATATAAAATAATTTATATATTAAATATTTATTAAATCAACAACATTAAACAAAATTCAAATGATTAAATATTAATTCAATAATAAATTCTTAAAAAAGAACTTATTATAACGTACTATATAAGTAAGCTGGATATATAAACAAGCTGATCACCTTTTGGCATTGTGCGATAATAAATTCAAATAAAATAATTATAACGCAGTAATTTAATTTAAATTAATTAGATTTCTTATCATTAAACGTATTTACAGTTTTCTTATAAGTACGCGCATAATATCCGCGCTTGTTATAAACGCCATATTTCCATTTTTTCGCCTAAACCTTTTTACGACCATTACTTTCAGCCGTTATTAGCTGCGATTATTTATCATTACTGTTCTTCGTAATTATAAAAGCTTATGCTTTTTTTATAGTAAGTATTTGTCTTTTTTAAACACGTATGTTTTTGGTTTTTCAGCGTTTATTAAGGACGTAATTCGTTTCGCAAAAGTAATTATTATTTTTTTTTCGAAAAAAAGCAATTTCGTATAAAAGTATTAGATTATTTTTTGTTAAAAAAGTAACCGATTTAACAATTTTTATTAGCGAGTCACCTTAGTAATTTTTAATTTTTCTTTACAAATAATATCTTTATCGAATCGCTTTAATAATATTTTTAAGAATTTTTATAAGTAAGAAAATAACGGAGTTAGTAGAAATAAACGGCAAAACGGTCGGTATGGGTATAACTAGAACTTTTAATTAGAAAAAAACGCGATTGGAATCGAATAGAACAAACCCCGCTTTTACGAATCCGGATTCAATATTATCGGTCGTTATAATAGCTTTAAATGCGTGGCAGAAATCGGCGATAAAATCCTTTTTGACGATATAGGTAACGTACTACCGTATAAGATTTTCGATATATAGCAATTAAGCACGTTTTAATACGAAAAAATAAAATACGTCGAAAAATTAAAGTTAATAGAAAAATGGACAAGCACATAAAATGTAATAATGCCGTTATTCGCGCAGTAATTTTCGAATTTAATCGAATAATAGCTTTTATAATTATCGAGGATAAGGAAATATTTCGAACTTTTAGTACGCGTTTTAATATACTTATCGAATATTTACTCCATTTTAAACTTAATTTATTTGTTATCCAGCCGTTTTCGCTTACAGCAAATTTCCAGTCGGATAAAAGTGGGTTATCGACGAACTAGAAAAAAAGGTGGTTTTTCTTAGCAAAGATAATAAATAAAGGTAAGGCCCAGCCTTAAGAGTTAACGGCGTATATTACTATGGACTATTTCCGATTTCCTTTTTCGGTTTATCTATGTTTTTTACATTTTTAACGCTAATAATAACTATATTTGTTATTATAAAAAATCTTCTTAAATATTCAATTTTGTCGAAGTTGTAAATATTCTTTTTTACAATATTATATTTTGCGATTATAGCTCGGATTTTCTTAAATTATTTTCGAAATATTTGTAGAATTTCGCATACAATCTTTTAGTAATTTATCGGTTAATTTAAACGCGTTTTAAGTTTTTTTTGCAGTTTATTAGAGTTAAATATCAAATTAACTTTAATATATGTTAAGACGCGTTATATAAATAACAAATTCGCTATATTTTTAACGTACTAAAGCCGGACAGAAAACCCTTACGTATTTAGGTTAAGGACTTTTTCGATAATTAATTTTTTTTCGATCGGCGTTAATTTTAATAAAGGAAAAATAATATCGGTTCGGGCGCATATATCGTTATATCGCGTTTTTAAAGTGGAATATAGGACATTACAAATAGAACTAAGTTTTTGTAACTGATTTTCGGATTACTTTTCTTAACTTAAACGGCTAGATTTATTCTTGATTTTTTATGAGCCGTTCTATATCGTAGTTATTGAGAAATAAGTAATTAAATTTCGATGGTAAAATTGTTTAAAAAAAGGTGTCCAGTTTATTTGTATATGGAGCTTATTTATGTAATACGTTATATAATTTAATATATAAAATCTTTTAAAAATATTTTTATTTTAAAATATGTCAAATTATTATATTAAAAAAATACTATATTAAAATAATGTTTTATAAATCTTAAAACAGATATTCAAAATAAACTATTCAATTTAACATTAAAAAATAAATGAATAATATTTTAATCAAAAATCGAAATAATAATTAATTAAGAACATATTTATAAATTTAATTTATTTCGAATTATTTAACGTTATTTTATTTATTTCTATTTCGTTTAAACTTTTTTAATATAATAATTTCGTATTATATTTATATATTTTTTCGATTTTATATATTTATACTTATATTTTTTGCGCCTTTTTTGCGCCTTTTTTAATATCTTTTTCCAGGTTTTGTTATTAAGCTCTTTATTATTCGGCATATTAAGACAATTTATTTGTTATTTTTTATTACGTTTAGCAATAATGATAACGATAATAAGAGATGTTTTTCGGGCGGGTTTCTTTTTCGACTTTAATATAATAAATTATTTTCTGTTTTAAGTTATAATTATAACTTATATATATTAATACGTGTTATTTACAAGCATTAATTACCGCAAACCTTATTTTTTATATTTTTTTAGTTTATATATTATTACGGTCGGAATATAAATATTTTAATATTAATAAAGTTATCGTAAAATATGAATATCTTTTATCTAAAACGTTTTTCGCGAATAATAAATTGTACAAAAATTATTATTTTGAAATAAAACAATCAGAAAAAGTTTATAACTTTTTATACCGTTTTTAAAATATTTAATTAAATCTGTATAAACTTTTTTGATTCGCTTACAAAAATATCGCGGATAATTTGTCAGAATAGTAATCGGCCGATAATTAAAGTCTTAGTTTTTAAAAAAAATATTTTTAGATTTTTTATATCGCATTACTTAAATTATACTAATAAAATAATTATAATATAATCCGGCGTTATATTTAGGTTAAAGTTTAGATTTTCTATAAGCAGCTTATTTTATAGGATTTAACTAGGTAGAAACTTTTAGTTATAGTTATATTATATTATCCTAAAACTTTTTAATATATATAGTTCTTAAATTAGCCGATATGTTAGGGTAATTAAGAGGTACAAAACGTAATAGTTTCCGTGAGGTAAGTTTCTAACTAACGGATTGCGAGATCGAAACGAGGTCGATAATATACTTATTCGTATTCCAATTAACCTAATTTAGTTCGTTTTTTATATTATTATAAACGTACAAACGATAGCTTAGGTTTAGTAACTTCTAAATTATATCAATACATTAACGTAACGTTTAAAAAAGCGTACAAAAATTTATTATACTAATTAAAATAAAGGTTATATAAATAATTTTAAGTATAATTGGTATTATTTTAAAAAAGAAAAGGTTTTAACGAATTACGTATAAGGTAAGAAATCTTTAAAAATAACGCATAATTAATAATAGTACGTATTGATCCATATGTATTTTTAGTTTTTTTAATTATTTTATTATTATTTTAACCTTTATTTATCCGAAATATTTTATTATTTTTTCTAGTTTTATATTATAATTTATTTTTTATTATAAACTAATAATTATTATTTAAGACTTTTTAAAACATTGTAACAGTATTTAGAAAATAGTTTTAATATCGATTTTTTTAAATGTAAAATACCTAAAACCTAAAGACGTTTATTAAATTCTGTTCTTAATAACGATCGATAATCGCAAAAATAACGATTTAAAAAACGGCGAAAATAAAGATACTCAAGCATGCAATAATAAATTTCGTTAGTAACTTAATTAGCAACGTAATTAAAAGCCTAATCGAGATATTAACCGAGATTATGCTAAAACACTTAACAGATAATTTACTTATCGATTTATATAATAAAAATACCATTATAGAATATCGGATAAATTTATATCATTCTTACCTCTACTAAATATACAACAAAAAAATTAGGTGGATTTTTTCGTAATTAATAAAAGTTATTTCTAGTACCAAAATCGATTTAAAAATAAATAGGTAAAATAGTTCTAATAATTATCCTAGTTGATAAAATACGTTAACATAGAAAATAAACGTCAAATCGAACAAATCTTATTTATATTTAATAGAATTACCCGTTTTTCGTAATATTAAGATAAATTTATACAGCTTTATAATCGGCATATTAACGAATCGAAACTTAAATATCGACGTTATAGTTATTATTTGGTTTACCTCAGGCTCTTTCGGAATAACGGAACAAATTCGATAAAAAATATTTCTCTATTAGGTTTTGCAAAAAAAAAAAGAAATTTAATTAAAACGAATTGCTTTTAATGGCTTACCAAATATAATTACGGTATATAATTAAACATAAAATAATCGTAAAATAATTGGTTAAATCTTTATTAACAGATTTTTAAAATTTAATATTAGTTGATATACTTGTTGATATTGATATAATTTTTTAATTAATCTTTTCGTATTTTAGTATTTATTTACTAAAAGTTCATTAAATTAATAGTTTCAAGCGTTTATATTATAGCATGGCCTGAACCTTAAGCTTTTAATTATTAAAATATACTTAAATTACGTAAACAAATATATTGATGTTATCGTTAAATAGATAATTAATAATATTCGTATAAAGGTCTATATATTTATAAGTTACGATATATAAATAACACCTTATTTTATATTTACATTTTAAGAGGTTATTATAAATAAGATTAATTACGAATAATAAAAACGTTATTTTTTAAGTCGATATTTAAATATATATAAACAAAGAATTTAAATCAAGCGGCAATAAGTTGTTATATCGGTTAAAAAAATCTTAGGGTAGTTAATTAATTTCGTATTATTACCGCCGATAATAGGTTTAACGTTTTTCAGGATTTTATACGTAAATAATTACGTAATAACTTATGTAATTCATTCACATAGTTAAAAAAATCCGCTATTTTATTTATACGTTATACGTATTATAAAAAGCTTTTTATAATTTCTTTTTGCTTGCGATATAAAGCTAATTATTAAGTTAAAAAACGCCTTAGAAATTACGGCCAAAAAAAGTAAACCTTTTTAAATCAGAAAATAACCCGAATAATTTATCTAAAAAACTATAATTGAATTAATAAATTCTTTTTAAAATAATTATGAACTAATCTCTTAAATTAATAGTAAAATTGCGGTTTTTTATTATATAAATCTATTTTAGTATTAAGCGATAAACTTTTTTTTGAAATCTAGTAAAATATAACAAACAGTAAAATATTATATAATAAATAAGTGTTTTAAATAGTTTCCAATATATAATACCGATAAAATTTACTTATATACTCTTTATTACGTATTAAAAAACTTTAATTTATTTTTAAGCGTTTTATATAATTTTACCTTATATTACGTAAGCATAGTTATTAATTGTTTCCCAAGAGGTAATAATTTATACGTTATTTCATTAATATTTCTCAATAATTTATCTAAATAATAATTAATTTTGGCGTATATCGCGAAAATTACCTTAATTATAAAATTACTAGCTATAAAAATCTGGTTAAATATTTTCAGAAATATATATATTATATTAAAACAAAAAATTTTAATTTTTACCTTGATACGTTATCAAAAAAAGAGAAAAAAATAACAAATTAAGTGTTACGGCATAGAAGAACAAGAGTCTAGCTATTACATCACTAAAAGTGGAACGTTGTCAGGTCGAGCCCTGACCGTCTTGTTCTGCTCTATATACCTACAAGATGCCACTTGAGACTGTGACATTAAGCGAAATTTTCGCCTATAAATAATATGGCTTAACCGCTTATATAACTACAGCTTTTGCGAAAAGGTACGATATTTACGATTAGCAAAATATCTAAATATATCGGTAAGTTTTTTAAATATAACCGTAAACTGGTTTATTTATTAGTATTACTTTACTTTCTATCTTAACATACGGTTATTACATTTCGCGATTATTTTAATAATTAATAGTAGTATTTTAATTTGGATTTTTTAAATAAAAGAAATTTATAAAAAAGTTATATTATATATAAAGCAAACGTATAAAGAGTACTAGCAAGATTACGATAAGGAAAATATGTCTAGGTTTAACGTACGGTTTCAAACGACAAATCGGTTTAACTTTATCGAAATAATATTATTAAATTCGAATTCCGAAAAACCGGGTTCAGTTTTACGTTATACCGATAAATCTTAAAAGAATAATACTAATAAATATTTTCGTTATAAACGTAAATTCTGTATATCGTTATATGGTTTATTTTCTAATTATCCTATATAAATATTGGTATTAATTAAGATATTTTGAGATTTTAATAAAGGATTAATAATTTTTTACTCTGATTCGTATATTTTATATATCATATTCTTTATATTTAATATTTCTTTTTATTAATATAATGTATCTAAAATTCTATACGTTTAAAGTTTACTTTTAACCGTTTTTTATAAAATTAAAGCAACTTACATATCTTTCTATAATATTATTTTATATTTAACTTTAATTATTAGCGTTTGAAAGCAATATTGCATACGATATTGACTATATAGAAAATACGTGTAAAAAATACGAAAAACTTAAAAAAGCGCTTTTTAAAATATTTGAAATATTATTTATCGATATATTAAAGCTATTGCTAATTAGGGATCCAATATCCGATAATTCTAAGGAAATCTTAACTAAACTGAATGTACTCGGCAGAAATATCAAAAAAAAGAATAATAAAAACTCTCTAATTCTGGTTAAATTCACTTATTTTATTGTATTTAATTTAATATTTTAAATTAGATTTTAAAGTTCAATTTAGCCCTTTTATTTATGTTTTTATTTAATGCTTAAAAGCGTTAAATATTTTATAATTTAAATTAATATATATTATAAATATTTCGTAAATTGTAACATAAATACAACTTTTTATGGGAAATAAATTTATATAAGAATCCGTGTATCTTTAAAATATTTTTAAGAAAAGAATATATTGTTTTTTCGATATTAATATATTTAATACTAGAAAAAAAATATGTGAATAGTTTACTAGCATTAAAGATACTATTATAATATATTTTTATTATTAAGTTTTAAAATAAACATAACTTGGTAATAATATTTATATTAATAAAACTTGAAGATTTTCTTTAAAAAATAATTATTATAATATTTTATTCAGTTTATATCACTATATTTTGATTTTCTTTACAAAGTCTATATTATTATTATATTATTGGAAATGAAACTAAGGTTTTATAAATCCTTATTATTTCTAAATTTGATATATGTATATATAAGTTATTAAATATATTTAATATTTTTAAACCCCTATAAGTTATTGTTTTTTATTTTTTTTGATGAAGTATTATTATATTTTTCAATGTTTTAGTTTATTTTGTAAAGTATAATCTGTATTATCGTAATTCAGTCGAAATATAAATATCTGTTTAAAATAATGTAGAAAATTATGTAATTAATTTTATTTCATATTTTTTACAGATTAAATATTTTTAACACATCGATTTTGTCGTTTTTAAGCCTTTTTTTGTAAATAATAACGTAATCGAAATTTGTTGTTTTTTAGCGTATTTTAATTATCGTTTCGTAAGCTTTCTAGTTTTAATAAAACGAATAAAAATTTCATAATTCGCATAAATTTTAACTTGTAAAAAATTTAATTTTAATGTGTAGTTAACTTTTCGAAAGGTAATAATAATAACCATATATTCTATATCTGAAATAACATAACTAAGTTTGGCTTTGTTTTTAATTATACGAAAAGAATAGGATAATATATAATTTGCTTTAAGTATCTTATTATTAGATTAACGTATTTAATATATAATTCAAAATATCTGTTTTTAATTTAACGAAACGTATTAAATTATATATAATTAATTTTAACTTAAAAATAATTACATTCTTAATTTTCTATAATATTGTTTTCGTTTAGAACATTTATATAAATTTCTTTTTTAAAATGTTAATTAACAATAAAATAAATTTGTTAAAATCTCGAATAAATCTCTAATAACAATTAGCAAATATAAGAAATATTTACATGTTTTTATTTATAATTAACGTTGATTATTTTGTAATTATAACGATTTTCTTATAATTTATAATAGTATAACTTACTATCATAATATATTCTAGCTGTTTTTTTCAATTATAAAATTAATTTATTTTTACCCTAATTCATAATTTATTATTTTACAAAATTTAAAAAAGTTTGTAAATATATTTTATATATGTATTTTTTATTTCAAAATAAATAAAAATGACGTCGAAATAATATAAGATAAAAACGTCGGAGTGTTTCCGTAATATATAATTTACTCTCTATTAAACAGTTATTAATGTATTTATAAATTTTATTACTATAACCAAATATTTAAATAATCCGTATTTCGTTTTAAAGGCTATTTTTTATTCGTATTTCTCTTTAATTTTAACAAGGTTATATTTATCTTTAAAATTAAATATTGGAAATTATTTGATTTCATGAAATCGGTTTTTTATTTTTGTAATTAAAAGTAACGGTATTTGATTTCTCACGGTAATATCGTTTAATTATCAATAATCAACTATAAATTACATTTTGCGATATAGTTAAACACGAAAAATATAAAATACCTTACGGATAACTTTAAAAATCGAATTTATTCTTTTTGCAGTAAATCTTTTAAATATTTTTTAAACGTATATTATTCGTTTTCGTTAAAGTTATGTCATGGAAAAGGGCACTCCTAGCTGAGGTTTTCGGGTAATTGTTGTTCCTTTCCGAAGCTCTATATCAGTGGATTATTTATAACAAGTGGGATTATTATTTTCGAGCTTCCTACAAATTAATATACCCTTAAGAGCTGTATATTTGCTTTTTAATAAGTGTAATAGTTATAAGCCCGTGTAGCGTTATTATCTAAGATAATTCGATTACTTAGCTAAGGAGTACATAGTTTGTCCGTTTTTTTTGCGATTTTCGTTTTTGTGACGGCTAGGGGGTTTAACCAACTATTAAACCTTAGTCGTACGGGTTTATGTTGGCAGGAGTATCGTGGGACTCTGTAGCAATGAGGTAACTTAGTCACGTCTCTTAATACCAAAGGTGCAGAAGTCGTATTGCAAACGATTGGTATTGATAAGTGTTGCAAGCTGAAGCTATCTAAGTTATGGAAATAAAAGGTTTAAAAAACGAAAATAAACTTATACCTAAGTTAAGAAGGTTTAAGGGTTATTTTTCCCATCGTAAGGTTCCGGCTTTTTCGGCTTTATGCGGACGAAAGAGGTTTAGGCAGGTGGCGTAGCCCTAAGTTGTCGAACTTCTTTTTCCAGTTCCCGAATTCGAGCCTAAAGCTGTTAAATAAGGGTTTCCTAAGCGCTGGTCGACATTTTGACAGTATTGAATATTGCTTAGAATCTGACGGTATTATTGAATAAAAGCTTATAACGTATAACAAGTTATACGGTTTAACCAATTATTAAACTTTAAGTCGACGGGTTTATATTAGCAGGAGTATTGTGGGAATCTGAGCAATAAATACAGTAACGTATTACGTCTCGTAATACCAAAGGTGCTTTAGGTAACGATATTATATTGCAAATTGAAACTATTTAAATTATAGAATTAATGAACGTATATATCCTTATTCCGTTAGCTGGATTACCACCAGTAAGTTGGTAATCCGGTTCACTGGATCACCACCAGTAAGTTGGTGATCCGGCTTACTGGATTACCATCAGTAAGTTGGTGATCCGGCTCACTGGATTACCACCAGTAAGTTGGTGATCCATCACGTAACCTGATCTACATAGTTTTCTTGGCCTTCCCTGCTGCGACCGTTCTGGAGGCCGTGGCTGTTACGACCCGACAAGCTCCGGTCTCAAGAAACGGTCAGGCAGGAAGTACACGGGCCACCTCCCGGGTCACGTGACGGTGATCACTGCCAAGCCAGTGATCATCAGTAATCAAAGGTGATCCCAAGTGATCGTGATTACCACCAACGGCGTGATCACGAATAATCAAGCCAAAAAAGAAAAAAATATATACGTTCGTTAATTCCATAATCTAAATAGCTTCAGCTTATAATACAACATCGTTACCCAAGGCACCCTTGGCATTACGAGACGTAACACGTTACTGTATCTATTGCTCAGATTCCCACGATATTCCTGCCAACATAAACCCGTCGACTTAAGGTTTAATAGTTGGTTAAACCGCCTAGCCGTCATAGTGGCTTGTCAGGTCGTAACACTGTATTTGTAATTGTAGCTTTAATTTTTGTTATTATTACGAGTTACAAAGCTCCATATATATTATTTATTATATATAATTTTACGAAAGCGTTAGATTTGTGGGGTGCTTGTGAGGTAATTTTTTTGTTATAATTACAGAAAGATTAAAAGGTGTATTATAGAAAAAGGCATCTTTAGCTGGGGTTTTTGGGTGATTATTGTTCCTTTCCGAAGCCTTATATTAGTGGATCACTTACAACAAATGGGATTATCATTTCTTAGTTTCCTATAAGTCAATATACCCTTAAAAGCTGTATATTTACTTTTTAATAAGTGTAACAAGTTATATATAAGATAAAACTTCGTAAGTAAGCTTTTTTTTATAAACAAAATCTTTTATAATTTTATTCGTTGTATTTTAGTAATTTAGTATTTAATTTCCCTTTAAAATATTATTTATATTAGTAATATTAATATTAAATAAATTAAAGTTAATGTTGTTAAAATTCAACGTTAATATTTATATATAACTTGCAAAACATATTAATAAAACTGAATTAATAAGTTTATTTAAAAATAATTTAATATCGAAAAAATACAAAAATATATATGTTATAATTATTTTATTTTTATTTTTTTAAAAAAATAAATATAGATATATCTTTATTATTTACAAGATTATATATACTTAAAAGTATAATATTATTTTCCATATACAAATGCTCTGTATTAGTGTTTTACTATATACTTTTATAATATATTTTTGTATAGAAAATCGCCGGCGCATTAAGAGGTTGGCCCGTTTATAATGGGGCCATCTTAGTTGTATGTTACGGTCTAAGCAACGTAACGGTGGCGCGAGCTCTTATATAGCTGTAAGCACCAGAATAATTGCCACAATTGCGATCATTCCACCGATCTTTTGCCCTGGTGGCGTAATGGCGTGGTACAGCTATAACATTTTATCGTAAAAGTAATACTGTTAATATGTAACTTATATTATATTATATGTTTTGGAAACTAAGTGCCGTTTTATAAAATTGGAAATTATTATTATGTATAGCAATAGTTAATGATATTATTAACCACATATAGATAGTTAAGTACTTGAAAAACTCAGACGTCACCTAGGGGTACACCCCCACGGTCGTGGGGGTGTGTGAGTTCCTGTGGGTGGCTAATTGCTAGTCTACACCATAGTTTCCGTTGTAAACGCGATCGCCCACACCACTTTCAGTCTTTCCTAAAATAAATCATGGGAGCTACGCCAGTTACTTGCATTTAATCACAATGACTGCTGACAATGAAAAATTATTTGTGTATTAATAAGAGGCCAGAAATCTAAGCTATTGTGATCCCTGAACGTTTTATCATCTTTATACACCTGGAAAGGTGAATACCTCAGAAATTCTCATTCATTAAAGCCACTCCAACTTGATGGGGAATAGTCACGTAATGGTGCCTGTTATTTGGGTTGCTGGTCTCGCATAGAGACCGCCATTTCCGGATCCCAAAACCTCCAGTCTGGGGGCCTTTATGTCGAGGAGGCATCATCTACATGCAAAGTGAATGTACATGCCATTTGCTGTTAGGCTTCTCCAAAGGTGTTGACCCGACGTCAAGGTTCACTTTAAAGGAAGAAAGCGACAATAAGAGCGAGGAGACTGCCCTCAAAGACACGACCGGCGGCTGACTGAGCAGCATCGTTAGTTTCGACGGTCGTAACATCAGGCGTGGTAGCCGAAGTCCGAGTTCCCGTAGTGAGGGTGCCGACTGAAGTGGTAGATGCCGGCATGGGAGGCGGAGTCGAAGGCTCCTCGACACCCGAGGGACAGTGCCAATGGTCGCCGTGCGGCTCACACTCCTCTGCGGTAGCCGTTGCCGAGGTAGAGGTGTCGGGCGCAGGAGGGGTGGTAGGCTCCTCGACGCCGGGCGGGCAGTGCCAGTGGTCCCCATGAGGCTCGCAAGTTGCCGTCAGCTCGGGTGCAGTGTCAGCGTCAGTGCTGGTTGCCGAGGCGGAGGCGTCGGGCGCAGGAGGGGTGGAAGGCTCCTCAACGCCGGGCGGGCAGTGCCAGTGGTCCCCATGAGGCTCGCAAGTGGCCGTCGGCTCAGGCGCGGTGTCATCGCCAGTACTGGTTGCCTCGCAGTGCCCTATTATCACTCACGCATTAGCAGTGGCACACTTTCCGGGCTTCGATGTGAGGAGGACGTGAGAAAGGGTGAGCAGATTAATCTAAAGATTCCGGATTCACTTACAATGATCGCCGTGTGGGCTGCAGAGCGAACCAGTGGGTGACGGGGGAAGGGACTCAGTCTCGGTCGTCTCGGCGGGAGTGGAGCAGGACGTGACAGTGGCGGTCTCGGTGATGACGCTGTAGCCGGCGCTGGTCAAGGCGTTGGAGTCGTAGACGCCATAGGCAGTGAAGCTGCCGCCGGGGTATGTCTCGACACTGGTCCAGACAAAGACAGTCTCGCCGGTAAAGGAAGCTCCAGAAGTCGAGAATTGGTTGTTCATGGAGTCCAGAAAGGCGCTGTAGTCGGCAAGTGAGCTGGCGATCGCAAGCTGAGTGGTGGTAGATGTTTCACACTCAGCCTGGCCGACAGCCAGCGTTGCTTGCTGAAGCAACAGGAAGAAGGCCGCGAAGAATGAGAGTACTGCCGCCATGGTGTACTTGGTTCTTCAGTTTCTTCAAAATCTCGGTTTGCGGGTGAAGAAAGAAGAGCGGCAATGGATGGTGGAAAAAAAGGTGAATGTTGTTTCTGCTCTGAACCTTTGGTGGGGCACGGTTTATATTCAGAGACAGGTAGAAATGATCCCGTCCAATGAGTGTAAATATTCTGCCTCAGGTAACACAAGCAAACATCAATAATTCAGCTGGGTACCTTGATGGATATAGCCAAGCACACCTGTCCTATCATCTATGAGGCCGATCTCGACGACCGACATGTGTTTTGTCTAGACCTATCACCACCGTCTCTACCCCTGTCGACCTGCGATATTATAGGAAGGTGATTTCGCCTTTATTGCTTGGTCTCCCGCTTGTCTTGACTTCACCCATGGAAACTGAGAACCTTTGTAGCCATATATCCTGGTCAGCAATATCCAATCACAAGATATAATTAGAGGATAATACTCGCCTAGAAACGAAGAGGCTTGAAAACAGCAAGAGTGAAAACGACTTCACCAAAGGTTCCCTCCCGTCCGATCAGCACGGAGGCAAACTAGGCAGAAAGAACAGGAAGGTGTTACAGTGCTTTTAGGGTAGCAAACACTACCAGAGAGGTTTCCCAAAAAAGTCCAAACCACTTACTGCTCTTTTCTATAAAGTCGTAGCAGTTCTGCCGCTTCCTCAGAAGAGAATCTCTCAAGATTTCACACACACAGCCTTGACAGATCTTCGCCAAGCATCTACCCCTCGATCATCATCTCGAATCTGTCTCTCCACCTACCCAAAAACTCCACATATCATCAATCCATCCACCCACAACCACAACAAACAAGATGTACTTCGTCAAGACCCTCGTCATGGCGGTCCTGCCCCTTGCCCTCCAGGTCTCCGCCGCGCCCGCCCTCACCCCTGGCGAGATCTTCGAGGTCGAGGCCCGCGCCTGCGTGGCGCCCACCAACTGTGGCCGCCCCGTTGGCAATTGCGAGTACTGCTGCGCCGTGGGGGTCAACCCGAACAGCGCCACCTGCCACTCCCACGGCGGCCGCTGCCCTAACGGAACCACGAGGTGGCATTGCGATGACTCCAGCCGGTAATCCCTCGATGAGCAGACGGGCCAGCGGTATTCCATCTCGGAGCGTCAGAATTGCCTGACAACCCCGCAACCCCATCATCACTTCTACTGCTACCATGACATTCGACTTTTGTGTTGTGCAAGGACAAGGAAAGGGAAGGTGGTGGGAAGGATTCGATCGTTCTAGCCAAAAATGTCGGAGATGCTTGAGACAGAGAGGAAGGGATGTAAGGGGGACCTTGGTCCGTCAGAGCTTTCATGAGGTCGCCTGCAGATGAATGAATCACGGATTTATGACCACCATATCCATTCCTTAGTATCCTTATTGATGAATATGAGATGCTTTGCTTGACTTCCACGGATTAACCGACGCCCGTCTCCGAAAAAGAGCATGTAGCGTTTAATCATACTAAACCCTCTGGATAACACAGCAATACTCTCGGCGATGTCCATCAAAGGTGCAAACAATTGCGAATGAAATCGCTAGAACCATTACAGGACGGAACGGCGCTATGTGAGGAAAGGGTGCTCCTGCAGAGATATGGGCTACCGTAAATAATCATATGAAAACAGCCGATACAAAATTCAGGGCAGGCACCCCACAAGGTGATTAATAGCTACTCGTACGATCCTACCTAGTGTAAAGCCCGGCCGGCGGGGGGGAGCGACCGGCAATACCGTCATCACGACTCTCTACTACTGCTCGTTAACTGGGGAAGTATGGGAGATCCATTTACTCCCCATCACACTCTTCCGATCCCCAGGGCTCATTATTCTCCGAAATGTAATGACGTCCTACTTCCTAAATTACATCCTAACTTAGGCCCCTGGGTCAACACATGTTCGGCCAACTCTTCATCTGCACCACGACAGCGGACAGCGGCGGTGGTGACGGTGGTGGTGGCAGCAGCAGCGAAGATTAGGGTTTGCAATGGGTACCCAAATGGGTACCCATCACTACCCACGGATGATATTTTCAATCATAAATAAATAATAAACATCTGTAAACAATACAGAATTACT